>JBBBDQ010001742.1:1125000-1272500 GCA_037127315.1 Ascarosepion bandense | reverse complement strand
TATGTCCTCATAAGTCACAATCTTCAGATTTCCACCTTAAGATACTTTATTTTGATAGTTCTTAGGTTTTCGAAGATATGTTTCTATCTGGAATGACTGTAATGTCAAAAAGCAGATTTTTTATGTGGTCTTTCATTACGATTTCTAAATGAGTTTTTTTTGCTATTATTTAATAATGTAATAAATGAATAAATTTCAATAAATAAACTTAAATTCAAAAATTAAAATAAAATAAAAATAACTAAAATTAAAATGTTAATTGAATAAATATTACCAAATTATATATATATATATCGTAATAAATTACAGGTGATGTTTTATGGAACAAGCAAATCTGTTTTAAAATATACCACAATATCGAAAATACTATTATAAATGTGGAATGTACAGAAGAAACGTAGCTAAAATTAACGGTAAAGAGAAGTTTTTGATTCGTTTAATCGTAGGTTTCTTCGTTCAATTGTCTTCGCTTACAAAGTTTTACTGGAATCAAGATTATCCCCCATAATCTTTTTATTATGCCATACTTAGTTTAATTTACATACCAGAATTGTCGCTATTAGAAATACTGTTTTTTTTAATTTATCACCCCCGAGCAAGCCAGTAACGCCAGTGATGTGCAGGGGCTACATAAGATTAAAAAGATTAGATAGGAAGAGAGTAAAGAGAAAGACGAATCAGTTAGAAAAGAGTAAAAGAAGGATGATAATACATGCGTGATGACAGTGCAAAGGTGGAAAGAAAGGAAAAGATATATAGGGTAGTGTAGAAAAAACTAGAGTCAAGTGATTAAGATATGGGTATTGACATTGCATTTAAATTTCTGGAGGTTGTAGCCGTCAGGAAAGCAAGAATATGGTAACGAGTTCCACAGGCGGGGAGTGTGAGAAAAGAAGCTGCAAGAATACGTCGTCTGCATTTGGTTGATTTAACTGTGAATAGGTTGATAATCTACTGAGAGTTCTTTACATACAGAACAAGCTTTAATACAGTATTTTGCTGAATATTCCCCTTCTGTCTTGTGGTCACTCGACAGCATCTGCATTTTTCTATAGATCATATACGGTACGTTTGTAAAATAAAATGTAGAATCTCAATAGATTCTTTGAATTTTCGGATATTGCAATATCTATGATAATGCTTCAATATAATTATTAAATTTAAAATAAAAATATCGCATAGCTTCACATTTAGTTGCGAAAAAGATTGCCGTTTTCCTCTTCAGGGATCACATGGAAACATGACCACTGTAACTATAGTGTTACTTAAGATAATAAGTTTTCGAGTTAGTAAGGATTTAACGAGAAAATTATTATATTCCTGCTTGACCAATCTTTATCTAGCTCTACAATGTCTCATCAATACGATAAAATAACTTGCTAGATAAACCTTATATTAGATACTATGAAATAACATGAATTCATTGGTGCAACGTTTAGAATATTTTTATAGTAATGCTTATTTTTCTTTACATGAACAGTCTCCTTGATAAATCCCACATAGATGCATTAAAATGACGTCAATGCATTAAGAATCTAAGACGAGTGTAGGTACACGAATTAATTTCTTTATCTGTTCTATTAAATGTTTCCTAAACTTGGGTTGGGTTAAACTGAAACAAAATGGGGAAAATACAGCATTTTCTTTCTTGGAAATTGGAAACTGGTTGATAGTTGGGTTTCGGAAGCACAACTGTAAACATATTCGTCTTCCTACGCGAATAATTGAAAGATCCTTAATGTTGATTTACAGCGACAAAACATAACGGTTGTCGTTAAAAATAAAAAAAAGTAAATGGCTTGCAAACTCTCTGGTAACTTGGTACATAAAACCTATAGATTATTTTATGACTGTCATAGATGCTGTTACAAAAAACACTTCCTGTGATCACCGACGTAAAATTGTACAAAAAGATAAGGCAATCCGGAGTATATACACGCAATCCGGAGTATATACATCACAGAATAAAATGTAAAAATCTTAATACACATATAATAAGAATATTTATACACACATTCAAGAACGCACGCTCGCACAAACACATTCAGTGAACACTTTATATACAGAAATATCTAAAAACGCACATCCCAAATTAATTGTCTACATGACACTTTTAAAGTTGATATATTTTCTCTTGTTGAACAAATACAGCCTGACCCACTCAAAGGGATAGAGAATTGTTGTGTAAGTTTCTACAAAAAGAGAAAAATTACTTTATGAAGATAAGGAACATAAGTTTACCCTCGAATTGGTTAAGATGTGTCGTGATCTTGGAAGCATCTAAATCAAACGAGAAACAGTCGACATTGTAAAATTCTGGGACAGAAGAAGCCCGAAAAGATCTTCAAACATACCAATGAAATACCAAAGAACGAGGAACCATCTTTGGGCAAAACATAAGCAAATGTCTGCTTTTCTAGTAACATGAAATGTAGTCCTCGGAATATATGTCACAAAATTAGTGATAGTAGCCATGAGCTAGCAACTGTTCGCCTTTTTCAACTATGTGTTTTGTACTTTCTGTAGCTTTTTAGTATCATAGGCAGCAACAGACTTATTTCAGCATCAGCAGAATTGGTTATCTAAGGTGAGATATAACGGTGTGCGTCTTTTTTAGACTCCTTTAAATTCGGAGTTATCCTTCTAGGAATCATTGCAAGGAAAGTTTAGAGAACCCATATTTTCCTGCTATATTATACATAGCTGTTGGGGTAGAAGAATCGGATTAATTCCTTTCCTGTGGGACCTTTTTAAAGTGATCTTAACAAACTAGTTCATGTTTTGAACGCTCTTAAACGATTCTGGTTTCTAAGTCTCGGCATCTCCTTTATAGAGCTCTAAATAACTCTGAGGAACATAATCACTGCCTTGTCATAAGTCCCCGAGATTACTTCATTAAACATTGTTCTAGCTTTTGACTTATTCAGCAGTTTACTCCGGCCTAATGTCTTTTTGCTCAAAATGTCTTGGATAATCGTTTTCTAGTGGGATTGGCCGCAGTTGGTGAAATCTACCCTGTTTTGTTTTTATAAAAAATGATCCCCTCATATCTAACCTTCTTTTTTACAGCTTCTCATATCGGAGCATTTTGATTTTTCATTGATTCTATTATCTATATATACTAGTCTGAAGTAAGAAACCCCAGAATGTATGTTCATATCTTTATTAACTCTGACTCTTGCCATGTGTACAAATGCCACAGGTTTGGGGTAAATAAATCGAAGGCTTGGCTCAGAACATTCTCAGAAAAAAAGTAGTGGAAGCAAGGAAATGGGCGTAATTATTTTTCTATTCTTTATTACAAAAGACGATTAGATAATTGAACATTCATTGAAACGTAACCTTAGAAAATTCTCTCCTGCTAAATATCTCTATTTCCCTCGCTAGCAATTTTACTCTTTAAATGTATACTCTTTTCATTGTATCATTATACCTTCAGAATTTTGGCAATAATTATCCCCACTTTCCAATCACTTTATAAACACCTAATCATAGGTAACTCAATTTCTTCCGTGAAGACAAACCCACAGAAAGAAAAAAAAGCGCTTAAGCTAATATAAACTAACTTTTATTATTAAAAAGTGAAACTAAAGTATTCAAATTTTAATCATTTCTAGAACGTTCCAAATTCTGCTTTTTATGTTTCAGGCGAAGAACACAAAAATCAAATAATCTCCCGGTTTTAATGGTTTTAGTCATTTTAAAAATATTTTCATACAATAACAAAGTTTCCAAAAAGTTTGCTCCGAATCCTTAAATAATGTGCAATAAACATTCACATTATCTAAGTAGAAAATCTTTTGATTGCATGAGATTTATGAAGCACGCTAGTCATAAAAAATATTGATGAATCATTTATTTTTGCAAGAACTGTTTCTATTCGTTTTTTATGTTAAGTAGAAGACAGCACTCGTTAAAAATTCTATGTTAATATTATTTTACCTGATATTATGTGAAAAGTATAATCACGAAACAAATTGTAAAATTTAATACAAATCATTTGGCTCCAATCTTTTAAAATATTTTATTTTTAAACGTTTCCACATTTCTAATTATGGTAGTCTATAAAGAACATTAACGATCATGTGTGTTAAAGATTATCCTACCTTTCTGGACGAAAGGTCAATTTTTAAGTTTTATGCTAGTTTGTCTTTTTCATTATTCATTTCTGTCATAGTGTTTACGCTTCAAAAGTTTTTGCAAATTTCTTTTCGAAATTTTGAAGTCCGTTTTAATATTTCAGTTTGATTAAATATTTTTGCGTCAACTCTGGCAATCAGTAATTCAAATGGGGATTAATTTGAAGTTTCATCAATTAGCATGTCACAATGTATATTTTATTTTTGAAAGCTTTAAAACTGAGAATTTTTGTTTATTAATGTTCAATGTCAAAAACGAACACTTTCAATGATTTAACGGAAAACCTAAAGTTGAGATTATCAATTTCTATTTTAAACACTACAGAATATTTTGCTTACTGGAAATATTAAATTGCAAAAATTATCTTTCAGTTAAAGCTGAAAAAGCTTCAAAATTTAAACTCGCGTACCGAAATTTTGTGGAGGTACCTGTAATCATATATATATATATATGTAATCATATATGTAAATTCAACCAACTTTTTGTTCATTATATTTTTGATTTTCTTTTTATTCACGTTTTTTACTTTGCTGTTCTGACTGTTGTTCTTGTTTTACTTTTCGTTCTTTTAGTTTTGTTTCTTTTAGGTTTTTTCTTGTTCAAATGTTTACGTTTTTTTTGTGCTTTTAATTTGCTTTTGTTTTTCTTTTTTCTCTTTTCTTTTTTGTGCTTCTTTTTTGGTTTCTGTTGTGTTTGTGGCTTTTGTTTGTTTCTTCCGAATCGTAGTTCTTTTCAAATGCCTTAACTTCTTTCGCTGTGATCCCTTTGCCCTATATCATTCCCAAATAGCCTTCTATCACCTTACATAAGTTACTCGAAGTTAATAGGTACCATTTTCTGATTCTCAATGTCACCCATATTTTATTTCTATTTTCCTTAAATGATCCGCGTCGTCCTGCTTCGCCTATGCTATTCCCAGCATCTTTCTGTAGAATCACATATCCTTATCTCAACCCTCCTCATCTGAGCTGAAATTGTCCTGCCATTATTCTATTTGTTTCTAAAATATTTCTATTTCTACCAGTATTTTTAAGAGACATGTCTCTTTGATACTCTCTTTAAATTTGCATTTTTTTTATCATATCACCCCATTGCCACTACTGCGCATGGGGCTACATAGGGTAGGAAAAGAGGAGTAGTAATTAGGTGTAGGAATTGTCAGAAGGAAGGTGTAAGATGGGTAAGGATACCGAGAATGAGGGTTGGGCAGATAGGAAGAGTCTTTGAAAGAATTGGAGCGAGTTAGTGTGTTAGGAGGTGTCTATATACCTTACATTTAAACCACTGGAGATTGTAGCCGTCGGGGAAGCAATCATGTGGAAGGGAATTCCACAGTCGGGAAGTGCGAGAAAAGAAACTGTTGGAGTAGAAGTTGCGGTTGCATTTTATCGGTTTCACTGTAAAAGGGTGGGATCTAGTTGCTAATCTAGTTTCTCGTGCAAGTTCGTATCTAGCGGGCAGCAGTGATCCATGTTCATTGGAGAGGAAGCCGTGAAAGTATGGGGCTGGTGGATTTTAGTATACGTCGACCTTTTGATATCTATCTTTTAATGTTAACATTACTCTTTGTATTAGTTTTCATGTATAGGCACTATTATGGCTGAATTATAATCTATTATTTACATGGCTCGAGACGAGGCCAATATTAATCATTGATATTTGTTTCTAAGCATTTACATAGTTTGGAAATTGGTAAATACTAGTCATTTTTATTCGGTCTATGGACTTTCGATGTTTCTGGTGATAGGTAAATATTGACAGTTTATTATACCGTCAAAATAGATTCGTTTTTCGTTTGTTTTATATTTTAGTTTATAAGCATTTGGGGATAGGTAACTATAAGCTGTTTACGTTTGTCTTTGCCAGGAAAATGAGAATATTTTAGTTGTGTTTTGTTCTGGAGCAATTCAACAAATTAGTGTCGTTTTAATGGAAATTTTTATGTCGAGGTGCGTATAAGGACGCGAACTTTAGTTCTGATTGTAGATAGACTGGTAACACATAAAATGTTGAGGTCGGTGCAGTTTTGAGTTCAATTAATTTTTGTCTGGCCATGTGTCTTAGCCAGTTTCATAATGCATTTGCTTTTATTAATATCCCACGTTAGGCAAATACATATCTTGAGTGTATTGTTTGGGGAAACATCCCTTTCCTGTTTATATAAACTTTTATTTCAAATCCTTGAGGTTTCTTCCCTGTATTATTTGTAGCAATTATTACAGGTTTTAAAGTAAATAATATCTGAAACAAAGGATATTCTTTACCCTTTATTTTAATCATTTCAACCAAAGCGATATCATGCAAGCACTAAGACATAATGGGTTACTGAGAATGAAAATAAATAAAGGATCATGTTTTTTTCAGAAAAATAAAATAAACACGATTCAAGAGACAAAAAAATAATGATCACATTTTTATCAGGCTGTAAGTTCTTTTTGACTCAAAAGCAAGAAGCTGGAAAAGAGTTCCACAGACGAGAAGTGCGGAACTATAAGCTTACGTCTAAATTTATCAATTTCAAAAGTGAAATGATTCCTAGCTGCCTATTAATTTAATATTTTTTTCTGAATACATAACTTGGAAGAAAGATAATCAGAACGACTA
Organism: Ascarosepion bandense; assembly: GCA_037127315.1. Taxonomy (NCBI): domain Eukaryota; kingdom Metazoa; phylum Mollusca; class Cephalopoda; order Sepiida; family Sepiidae; genus Ascarosepion; species Ascarosepion bandense. The sequence goes on along the minus strand of JBBBDQ010001742.1, from coordinate 1,265,756 downwards.
CCATAGAATTTTGTGCAAAATGTACATGTCAGTTATTTGCGGTAGAAAAGTGATTAAATCCGAAATGCCAGGTCGGGATTGATATTATTGCAAGTTTATTTGCAGAATCTCAATATACATAACAGAAGTGGCCGAATCGATGTGGCAATATTATTCAATGCGCAGTCGAACTTTTATACCAATATCATTAAAAGAGACGTCTAAGTGAACATAAATTGCATAATGTGGCTATTTTGTAAATGCACTTAAGCTAAAAGGTCTGACTTCAAATGCAGATTCAAGAAAAGAAAGCTTTACATGAAGAGATTATCGTTTATAATCCTTTTTATATTCTCTTTACGTCAGACTAATTTAAATTTCAGATATGTAGAAGACAAAAATTTTATAAATACGAACGGAGACGTATTCACATGTAAAATTAAATGAGATAAATAACGAACAGAGTTTTGGTAGGCACAGAATACGTCAAATGCAACTGGGGAAATGAAAGAAATAATGTATTGGTAGGAGCAAGATATTTGGCAGAAATGCAGACCAATTAGGGACTTTGATCTTTCCAAATGTGTGGTGTCCGTGCCAGGTGAAACTATGCACCTTTAAGATTATTCCATTGAGTATGCTCATAAATGTGATCAATTCTGCGGAAGATGTTAGGGAAATAAATAAGAAAAATATATTGTAACGGATGTTACAACTTAACAATTATTAAAACAGTCAGTTAAAGCCTGTACGTGGTATACGCTTGGGCAATCATGTCTCTTTCGAGACATAACTGACTGGGCAGAAGATTATCTCGTAGTAGGTTGCTATCGCTTTCTGCGGTAGACTGTTTGCCAGCCAAGGCTATATGACCCAATCTGTCCTGTTATTTATCCCAAAACTGGAAGGATTAGACGGATTAATACCTTTCCCAAGGGTATTTGTGCGTAAATGAATGCAACGTATTCAACTGGAATTCGAGCTCGGCTCCCCGAATTGTCGTTCCGAGTGGATATCCACTGCACCAAAACGCACATTAAAACAGGACTTAGAATGAAACCAACTATGTTTTGTCGATATGTATTGCTACGCCTTTACACTTCCACTTTACTTTTTCATTTTCGCCCTTGCTTCTGTTTTTCCGTCTCTGGCTGCTTCGTTCAATTTTATTAGCATTAAGCGTGGGTGTGTATTTTAATGCATAGTGGCTCGGAATTATCTGAAATGGAGATCACTTCGAAATTTTCTGTTTTGTTACATTCCCTTTGGCGCCAAATTTCTTGGAAAATGTATGAATCCTTCCAACTCCCAGCTATATTTTAAATGTTATAACTTGTTCATGGAAAACAATTGTTATTCCCAGAAATGTTTAATTAAATGAAAAATCTTACAAAGATTGTTTGCGCTTAAATAACACTTAGAGCGTTGATAAGTTATAAAAAATCAGATTTTTATACTTTTATTAACTTATTTTCCAAATTCTGTCTTAAAATATGAAATCTTAAATATTTTGTCATACGTGTTATAACTTTCATTGTAGAACCGAATCACTGCTTTTTTTTTTCTTTAATATTTCCGGTAGTTATCATAAAATATTTGACATTAGAATCAGTTTTGTCGCTTACGTTCATATCACATTAAAACACTAATTCTTAACTGATTTACCAATGTCGAGCCAGATCAGTACCTAGTTAGGTGACCACGTAGGAATACCAGGTGCTATAATCTTGAGTGTGCAGGTGGTAAAATGAATAACGGCTCGGAATTGGAATATAAGAGCCGACATCCAATTCCAGTTGAATTCGTTGTATTCACTAATATCTATCTGTTTCTGAAAAAAAAACCCCAAATCATTCCACCGCTTCAGCATTACGAAACGGAATGGAAAGTTATTTGAAAATCTTTTAATTCTGTTACTAAATTTTAAAGCATCGTAATAGAAGAAAAATACAATATTCTAACGCCATCGCTAGAGATGCGTTTACGTTTGACATTATCATTTCAAACAGAACCTGATTCTTCAAATCAAAATCAGACTTGTTAAACTGGTAGAGAGGAACCAAGACGAGGTTATATCGAAGAGCAGTTTTGTCTGACGAAAAACAGCCATGAAATTCAAACTCTACGGGGAATTTTCGATCGATCTTAAGTCAAATAATCGGCCCTGTGCTACATCTGGTCTTAGTGGGGACGTTTCGAGTAGATATCCAGAATAAACATATCGCACTGACGTAGAGTTGTCAGAAAAAGAGAAAACTTAAAATAGAAATTACAACGAGTGTTGGGATAGTGAACATTGCTTTGCAAAAGCTAGGCAAAGAATAAAAAATAAGGAAATTTTGTAAGAAATTTTACTGAATCCTTATGTAATATCAGTCTACCTGGCAGCGAAGTTTATGGCAACGAATTCTGGACACTCTTCACAGATGAATAGATTTGAAGCAACAAATGTTAATCTAGAGAAGGTTGCTTAAATTACTATATACCGAGCATAAACAATAACGAAATTAAGGGCTCGAATTATTTGACACAGGCAGGACTTGAAGGCAAGAGGGACAGAAAATTGGATGAACGGATGGCAGAGTAGCGCAGCAGAAGGTAAAATTAATATCATAGTGGTGACCATTACGGTCTTGAAAAAAACAAGTCATATTGAATATAACCACATTTAAACTTTGTTACATTAGATTTGGTTTCACAGGGTGCTTCAGAAATCCGAGAAATATCTTGCACACGAATTTAAACAAAGACACCATTGCTAATAAAAAAAATACCATTCCTTGGGAGGTATAAATGAGGTATTACTGCTGTCAAATTTTTGAATACCGTTTTTATGAACCATTCATAAACTGATGCGAATTATTCCGTTTAAAGTAAAATCATTCTCGTATTAGTGTTGATAAAAAATTGTATGTTTGACCAGGTTTTGCAGAGTGGGCATGCGTGTATGTGCGAAATATGTTTCAGGAGATTTATTGAGATGAGATAATTACATAAATAGCTTATAATTTGGTCGTCTATAAGAAAAGATTATACATTAAGAAATTAAACAAAAATACTAAATGCTATAAAATCTAACGATTCTTTCAAAGTAAAGACCACCACCTTGTTTTTCATGGTTTTCTATTTTATTTAACAATAAAAACAAATTTCTACTTAGTATATTGCAACTATATTTACCTGAGTTACTTTAAGAGAAAATTTATACTAATGCGCCATCAGATTTAAACGTATTTTTCTGGTAATAAAACTAAAAGCCCGGTAGAAAATATATGTATCACGAACCTATTTTGAAATTTACTTGAGATCCTTCTCCCTAATAAAACCTTTGTCGTAGTATTAGTGGCGGGACATTAAAAATAGTAGCTAAACCACTTTAGATGGTATTCTCATTATGTTAAATGTTTTGAGTGTCTAAAATACGTTAATTTCTGACGTAGTTAAAAATAGGAAAAATGCATCGAATATTTAGGTAACAATATTAGACTGGCGTAAAATATATCTTCGTGACAGTACGCAACAGATGAGTGATTAATAAAGACCGTCGCTTCGACAATTAAAGCTGACCATCTCGTCGTTTAAAGACTGCGGTCGTTTTAAGCCTAAAGTACAATTAATTTTAGCGTAGTCAACGAATGTTCTGTTAAATCAACCGAACAACCAACAACAGTGCTTCCACCTATTCAGTCAGTTAAGTACCATACGTGATACACACTTGGGCGATCATGTCTCGAAACAGACATGACTGATTGGGCAGAAGATTATCCTACAGTAGGTTCCCATTGCTTTCTATGGTAGATTGGTTGCCAACCAAGGCTATAGAACTCAATCTGTCCTATTATTTAACCCATAACATGAGGGAAGAGATGGATTAATATATTTCCCAAGGGTATTGGCGCGTAAGTGAATGCAAGGAATTCAACTGAAATTCGAACTCGGTTCTCCGAGTTCTCATTTCGAGCTGCTATCCACTGCATCACAACGCACATCCAGTAGGTAGAGTTCCACCTATTAGGTAGAGTTAATCGCTGGTAACCCATTTTCCACAAGAAAAATGGGTGTTTCAATGAACATAAAATTTGTTTCTAAAGTCAATTATTTTGACCTCCGAATCAAACGCAGGAAATTATCTCGAACAATTCCACTAATTCCGTTCGCAACACGGCATTGCTACTTAATATTTATTTTCTATCGTCCGGCTTACTCTTTATTATTTATTTCCTAGCAACGCATATCTTAATTGTTGACTTAGCGAGCCGTTTACACTTTTATTCGTATTCATTATCAGAAATGTGGAAGCAGATTTAAATCATGAGATTAGAGATCACTGGATCGTGTTTCAGATTTGGCGCGTTATATTCTTCTACAACTAATAATTGAAATCAATCTTGTCATTTGCATACACGATACTGAATAGATATGTCTATCAACATGACTAAATAATAAGCAACGTGCGTCTGATGAGACGTGCTTTAGTCTGCTTGATCAAAGAGAGCTTCATCGCAAGTCAAAGAAAAATTGCTTTTATCTAATGCACATCGTTTCGTTCAGTTCAACTTGAAATCCGGTATCTTCTCAAAAGCTCATCTATACTTACTTCACATTCATATTTGAAACGTAAGCCAATAAATTTCACAATAACGGATAGTCTAATAGAGGTATCAATTAAATATAACTTTTTAAGTAATATGAAATGCACTCAGATTAAAATTAACATCCATTAATTCTCTAAATTGTATTTAGGTTTCAAAGCAAAAAATAATAATAAAGCACATAAGTACTTTATAGCAGATATGTGCTTTCAAGATCTGACCTTGTAAGTTAATTGCCGCACGGGATACACGCTTGGACGATCATGTCTCTTTCGAGATATGAATCGACAGAAAACCGACGGAAAGATCTGCGCAGTCAGTCTCTTTCGAGAGATGATCAGTTTATAAGCGTCTAAAAATGGTTGTGTAGGTGTTATATTTAGGCTGGAGCCGGTTAATGCTCACTGTTCAGGTTTTATCAGTCGTTTAGACGACCTTTGCGATCATGAATGATTTTCCACCTTAATACCCCTTTGACAAATACAAAACGTAGATAACCTGTCACTAATCTATCTCTATTTTCCATGACAAATTCTCAAGATCTACATTACTTAGTTTCAAATTTTCACGTATGCCACGAATACAGCCATCATTGACTCCTTTCCGTCTTATTCTATGCATAAAGAATGTTTCACCCGGCTTGTTTACAAGAATTGTAGAACACTCCTAATGGATGCTTTCTCGATCACTCTTAAGTGCTAAACATTATCTGCAACAAATGTTAAGAACAAAATTGTCGGTTCCCTGTAACGTTCAATAAAATATCTGACACCTTCTGCTATTCTTTAGCATTACAATAGCCAGATGATGCCGAAAATGAAGTACCACTGCCATATATGGGTGGGAATTCTAATCTTCACTTTCCTCGCTCAACAGTTGAAAGCGACTCTGCGTTTTTGCCAGTGACGAAAAGATTTCAACTATGCAAGTTCTTTCGCACATACGAGACATAGCGATCCTGACTATTATCTATCGCTTATTCCATGCAGAATGTCACAATAATTTAATTCTGTGTGCCATGTCCCATCAGAACGTTGGCGATCATGGCCTTCCATGTCTCCCTATCCCTGGTAGCACTTCGCACGCTTTCTCCTGTAAACCCAACTTAACCCTGCTGTGCCATCCACCTGCTCAGGCCCTTAAAATGTTGTTTGCTGCTTTCCACTGTATCTTTCTTCACTATAAGATCTGTGAGTATGAGAATCTCTAAGCCATTCTTCCTCATCACATGTTCCAAGAACTTTAGCTGTCTTTTCCTGATGCTCAATACTATTTTTTTACAAATCCATCCTTTCTAAAATCTCATCATTGCTCAAATGCTCGATCCATGATATTCACAGTATCCTTCTGTAGAACCACATTTCAGTTGTCTCACGTTTTTCCTTCATATTTGATGATATTGTCACGCATTCACTGCATATTGAAGAACAGACATCACATAGTAATCGAATACTCTTTGGTTTTAGCGAAATTTTCATCTCTTAATATTCTGCTCATTTTCTGGAATTTGTCCATTTCCATTCCAATTAGCCCTCGGATCGGTGTCGCACTTTTCTTCTTCCGTTAGAACACTTTCCAAGAACTTAAATTTTTGTATTTGCTTGATTTTACTATCCATAAACTGCAATTGTCATTTTGGGCTCCGACGTTTGCTGATGATCATACATTAGTTTTATTGTAGTTTTCTTTCAACTTTCTACAATTTTAGTTTTTGTAGTTTTTGTTTTCGTGTCATATATCTGCCCTCTTTCATCTACGTATCTTAGGTTGCTAAGATTGTGATCGCCAATGACGAATCCTGGTATGACTTTTATGATCTTCAAAAAAGTTTCAAATTGAATAGATATATATGTTTTATTTCTATCGTGACACTAGATACATTCTAGCGAAATACTCTCATCCCTTCATATTCCATTGATGGGATGTAAGTTCAAATCAAGTAGTTTATTTTAACGAACTACTGCTATGTAGAACCCGTTCTGATGAGGCTGCTTCTCTAATCCCTACAATTTTAACCTGTTAAAAGCTATGGTTAAGCGTTATATACCATACAAATCTACATAAGCTTGCTCAGTAACATTTTACCCCGAGGGTCCCGCCTTCTACCTTGTACAGGATGAACACAACTTACATAATGCACTTTTTAATTACTACCTTTACGTTCATAATGAAACTAATTCTCAAATGCTCTACATTGAATGGCTGTTAGACTTCGCATTAGGAAAATAATAGTATAAAAAACATAATTTCAGTTACAATGAACTTTTACACTAAAAATAAGTGCAAGCTTTGAAAGTGCATGCTTTCGTTTTTCTGATATCATGTGGAGCTCAAATATCCGATCCATTGTAAAAAAAATACTGGACACATTCTAGTGCTCAAGGAAGTACTGCCTGGTTCCTTCTGCTATCATTTGTCTTTGCAATCGTCAAACGGGAACTGCTTAACTCATATTTTCCAGCCTTAATAATGTTAAAGATCATTTACGCAAAATTTTAGGTGAAGGCTTATTCTCTACAGATTTCAGCACTGTCACCAATGTATCACGCCTCCATCGCAATTTTCTTGGTAAATGTTCAGATAAACATCATTCTATACTTTCAACATTTCAGACTGCTGCATTTAAGATATATTTTGCATCTACTCCGACAAATCACTCATTTACTCTGTATTTCAAAAGTCGGGAGAAACTTCCACCGAGGAATAGTTTCGCAATAGCTATCACTCTGTGGAACCAACTCCAGCTTGTTTGTGTAATCTTTCAGTCGAAACCTCTTTAAGTCAACCTTCAGTCGTCAGCTATTCCTATCCTTACATTGTTCACTTCCTAGCATTTTCAAATTTAAAATAAAATTCCAATAAACTTCTATATTGAGCAACTCTCGGGTTTTATATTATATAGATTTTAGTATATAAAAATAAGTAGTCGCTTGGTATATACTTTGTTTGAAATATTGACTAGGTAACGTGAGTAGTTTGCTTATATTAGGTTCATTCGATATTTCATGTTAGAACAAATACTTTGATCACACTACCCATAATTTTTATTTTGCTATGCAAAATACTTCTACTTCAAATTAGCACTTTATTTGTATGAATTTGGTACGTCCTAAATCTTTATTTTAACACGGATTTTTTATTTTATCTTATTTTTCAAGAGATCAGGTATTTTGCGAAATTATAATTTTTTCTGAAATTTGAGAAAAATATTTAGCGTGTAATCAAACTTAAAGATAAATCATTTCCACACGGCACCAAACAGACGCAGCTTCTCGTTTATCCCAACAGAGACTCAAACAAGTCGATTGGCTGCGATGTCCTATTGCATTTCCGCTTTTATAAAGCAACATACTCAGAGACATTAATATCCGAAGGCCTAGTAATGAATTCTCTTGTTGCAAAGAAAATGTATCTATCATCAATAGAAAATAATCGATCCTGTATGTCTAGAATGCATTTATAGAAAGTGAAACTATTTGTTTCGCATTGTTCCCAAGATATGAATTAAGCAATAATATGTTAATGTTTCTTTGATTTTTTCCTTTTTTATTGATGTAAGTTTCATATATATATATATATATATATATATATATATATATATATATATATATACATACTTCTTAAAGAAATTATGGTTTTTCGGTGTCTGTATTTACGTGTGTACGCGTGAAGAAATACTTTTTCATATATTCGTTTATGTATGTTAAAATGTTATGTGGATAATGTGCTTCATATCATAGTAACTTTTTATAAACGGGCGACACAGCGTCTCATATTGGATAGCGCCCGAGTTTTTGATAATTGCAATTGAGCTCAACGCTTATTGATTGCGTTGTACTTGTACCTAAATGCCATAACTATGAACAGCTTTCATGTCCTAACTTCTGAGAGGAGATCTGATTTACATGCCGGTTACTGATTTTGTCTTTGATTTTATTACGGCGTTTCGACCTTCACTGTTTTTTTGTAAGTATTAGAGAACTCCAAACCTTTGATTTAATCTATTGTTCAATCTATATTTAAAATTTATAACAAATGTTATATTATCACTACAAAATTAGCTAATTTGTTTCGATACTTGTCTTATCGATAGAGTTTTTTTCGACACTTCTGAACATTATCTTTTAAGGAAAGTGTTTTTTGGATACGAAATTTTATTTCATCCACATCTCCCCTGTATTTGTTTATTATTTAATATATTTTTTCCGCTGACCGTATTTAAGTATTTATCATTCTTATTTCTTTTTACTTAGTTATGTCTTGGGTACTTCAATAGGGGTCTAATTGTTATTGAGTTTGTTTCGCTAAAACTTATTACTACTGAGTAGTGAGTTTGATCCTCACTGGTTACCCCATACTTTCAGTTTTGTGCCACTTCTAATCGACGCTTATAAAGTAATTACTCGATTATAGCTCGCCAGATCTCAACCACGTTCAAGTTTTCACTGCCTGGCCTAGATATCGAACTCATAATTAGCATGTAATAGAATCCGCTAATCACTTTTCTAACCCACTAGAAATTTGCCCGTATAATATAGAAAGGGTCTCTCTTATATAGTCGCCTGAAGACCACAAGAGGAGCTTGAAAATTAAGTTGCGAGACTCGTTGAGTAGTGAATATCTGTGCTGACAATATTAAGATATTTGAAAGCACCACCAGCCTCGATGACACCATGATGGCAGTTAATTCCTTAATTGACCCTACCCTAACAGCTCATTAGGAAACTGGTTAGTCACATTTAGTTACTCGAAAATCATAATCATGTTCCATCATCTTTGAGTGTGCCCTGAAATATATGCACTATTTTATTTATGGACGGATGGTCTCTCCGGAAAATACTGGCTAATTAACGCTTATTAAATCTTACGCTCAATACAGAACTCAAGCCGAACGCATAAAGACTACACATCGTAAAAAACTGTTTGGAAAATTGTTGATTCTCTGTAATGTTTCAGAAAGTACTTGCTATCCTGTAACTTTACAATAATATATCAGGACCAGTACATATTTCTCCCTATAAATTTGAAGTTGGTGCCAAATATTTACTTTCTAATTTCTATAGAAACCAAAAGGCACTCTGCATATTTGTGTGTGACTAATTATTTACTACCCAACAAACGCGTTCTTACAGATAAGACGTTGCAAGCCTTACGCTATTCTATTGCTGTTTCTACGGAAAGTTCTAACACAAAATACATCCCTTAGTTTCCTCGGTTCTAATCTTTACGGCTAGGACCATCCATGCAATGCACTTTATAGCAAACCAGTTTCATTTCCTTCGTAACCTTTTGGTTTTAAGGTTTATTAGAGCAGCTATTTCTCACTATCTGCTACTTTGTGAAATCTAAGATAATTTTCTTACCTCTAGAGTGAAGGCTAGGGTCAATCGTTATATTCCCCACATATTCCCATAAACTGTGACGCTTAAGCTGTGACTCTCTATCCCGAGGAAATATAACTATGAGCGCAAAATGTTGGAAGTGAAATTTGAAAGATCTGTTATTTGTAATTGTGGTTATACCGACCAGCTACGGACCGGATTATCGCACTTTCAGGAACAAAAAGCAAATGACTAAAAGTCGTCACTGTGCATCAGGGTTGGCGCAGATGTTCCGGCTGAAAAATAAAAATTAATCAAATATCAAATTTCCATTTCGCGAGCCTAGCCGAATTTTATTTATCGGACAATGGAAAGCCTAGAATCAAATACAAGTGTGAATCCCCAAATGACCATCTGCGATCCAAAAAATCGAAATAAAAAGCCGATACAAAAAGCATCCAGCAGACAGACCGACGGTGACAGACGAGAGTAATTAATATCTCCCTTGACCAAGTCAAGTGGCTTCTATGCTCGTCCCTTCACCTCTCCTTTCTTCTTCCCTGTCTCAAAACTACTTACTGACCTAAGTAGCGACTACATCAAAGACATTCCTCACTTACCCGCTTCCCACATTCCTAAACCTTAAATCTCTCTCAGCTTATTATATGCCAAGGACCTATATTCAAGTTATTACTTTAATTGCAAAAACATTAATTGATATGTGTATATAAAAAAATGTTATTTTCAACTCATTTTGCTTTTCTTGATTTTATAATCATTTTATGACTTATAGTGGGCTATCTACAACAAGGCCAAATTCCGTTAACCTGCAACAGTATACAATTACCTTTCACTAGAACGGACTCCCACTACAACTACAAAAGGAATAGATAAGCAACCCGCTATATAATAAGGTTTATAGTACTTTCTTACAATACGTAACATGTGCACGTTTACAGGGAAAACAGTTGGATTGTTTGCTGGAGTGTCTTATCTGGTTTATAATTTTGCTGCATATAGTTGAAGTAAAATATATTTAAAAACATAGTTTAGTTGTACTAAAATCTTGGTGCTGTTAAATTAATGCTAGAAGAATTATTTATCAATAATGTAATTCTGAAAATTAAAATATTTGCGAACATATGAGTTACGAAAAATAGATTCCACGTAGTTAGGTGCACTTTTTTAGAAAACTGTAAGTATATAGAAAACAAAAATTACCATATATTATAGAAAATGAAAAAGGTTAACCAAAGATTTACAAATGATTATACAACTGACATACAACCATAAAAAAACGACAGAAGTATTGTATCAGTTCAACATCTTGTCTTAAACCGATGGTCAACATTGGGTATAAGACTAGTATTTAAAGGAATATAAACAAATTAACTGCGATTGGTACCACTAGAACTATCTAAACACCCACAAACTATATATACATTTACGATTTACGTTGTATTATGCACTTTTTAAAAAGGAAATGCCAGAGAACTCGGGATTCTAAACCAGTTATCTTCATGTGGATATATATATATAATTTAGGAAATGGTGGGGGTTATTATTTAATATTTGTATTCAAATTATATTTCTCATCTTTATTACAAAGTTTTGGTGATGTATAGATTTGAGCAACCTACAGGGAATTTTATGCAGATTAACCAGATTCTTATACACCTGTGGAATACAACATGGCCGAAAATAGCAATAACTGCAAAAAAGAATGAAAACAATGATCTCGAATATAAAGATTTTGAATGAATCAAGGAGTTGGATTTTTGAAATTATATTCAATGACAAACCTTTCATTTAATAACAACATCAGAATAACTTAAAAAATAACGTAGAATCTTTAACATTTTTTTCATAGTGACTTACAACCGCTGAGATTAATTTGAAATTTAAGTTACAGAAATACTTGAATAGAAATATCAAAAAATAGTAAATATAATCATATCATTTTATAAACGCCACAATTTCAGCATTTTTAAAAGGTCTCTAAATAGCAATTTTAATATGGCTTAGATTTTTACTTAATGAATTGTCAGTCAGTTTAGGTGCCATACGTGATACACGCTTGGGCGATCATGTCTCGAAAGAGACATGACTGACTGGGCAGAAGATTATCCCGCAGTAGGTTGCCATTGCTTTCTGCGGTAGACTGGTTGCCGACCAAGGCTATAGAACCCAATCTTTCTTGCTATTTAACTCATAACTGGAAGGAAGAGACGGATTAATACCTTTCCCAAGGGTATTTGCGCGTAAGTGAATACAATGGATTCAGCTGGACTTCGAACTCGGCTCCCCGGTTTTTCGTTCCGAGCCGATATCCACTGTACCACAACGCACATCCAATGAATTGTACTTATCGAAAAACTTTGACAATAGTATATAAAATTTAAACATTCAACTAGTATTCATGTATTCTAACTTAGTTTTATTGCTATTGGTAATCTTGCATAAGACAAAATCTGGTGCCCCTTCCACAAGAATTTACTCGAAAAACCAGAGTGACAACAAGGTATCACCCTTTTACAGTTAGATCAACCAAATGCAGTTGATAATTCTACTATAACAGATTCTTATCTCGCGCTTCCCACCTGTGGAACTCTTTTCCATATACTACTTTTCCTAACGGCTACAACCTCCAGAAATTTAAATGCAAAGTCATTTCCCATCTCTTGTCCACTTGACTCCAGTCCTTTCTACATCACCTCGTGTATCTTGTTCTTTTCCTTTCTCTCTACCTTCGTAACAGTCTTCACTCCTGTATTCATATCCTTCTCTTGCCCTGTCTCTTTCACTCCCTGCGGCCTAAAATTTTAACTATTATGTAGCCCCGTGCACATCAGCGGCGGTACCGCCTTTCTTGCGATGAACTGATTTAATATATATATATATATATATATATATATATATATATATATATATATATATATATTAAAATCGTTTATCTCATTTCATGAATAGACAGGAATATATATATATATATATATATATATATATATATATATATACGTCTGTATTCCAGTGTATTCGTGAACTGAGCTAAACGATTTTAATATTTGCAAAGCCTACTTTACTCAATCAAAACTATATTGTTTTGATGAATTTGAAGTTTGATAAGCTATTATTTAGTTTGACATACTAAAAATCACCAGGTCTCCTTTAATAATTGCTCCTGAGTAAAAAACCACCTAATAATTTTATCGGCGTTTATTATAACCAGTTACGAGTGGGTGTCTTGTGTAGAGTTTAATTATAAAATATATGACAGCATTGCTATCGAAATCTTTTGTGGATTGCGAATAAGGTGTTTGTTCAAATATTAAATCAAATAAACTCAAATACTTGCAACTTTCTCGAAAGACAAAACTATTTGTTTAAGCTTAAACACATTAACACGATCGAAATCTACATAGGCACCATTAGGCTGAATTGTTCCTATTTTCTATGAACCTAGACAACCTTTTCGAATCCTTTCAAATTCCGATAAGAATGTCTTTCCACTGAATGTGTTCGCGTTTGTAAACACGTGACACTTTGAAGTTCTTTTAATTTTTTTTTTTTTTTTTCATTTTCTCGTGCAATTTGTGCATTCTCTAAGCGAATGTTGCATTATTCAAAGAAGCTAATTTAAAGGTATCACACATAGAAAACTACCTCGTTCTCAATATATTTTCCTGAGTATGACGGTAAACGGCATCCGGCAGCAAGGGGTTTGATTAGGAGGTTGTGAGGAGCTTTGAACTACCTCTTAATTGCTATTGTTACCAGGTCCAACTTGACTCCGATTGGTATCATCTATTAGGGTCTCAATTAACTGGGGTCAAAACACTATGAAAGTATAAAGATTGACCTTTATAGAAAAACATACATTTTTGAAGGAAAGAATATTACCAACAATATATTTTTGAAGAGAAACATTATTACCAGAAATACACTCTTGAATGGAAAAGTGACCAGTAAGACATTTTTTGAATACACAAATAGAAGTTGTTTTCAGTTTTTCAAAAAATACATATTTCATCTAAATCGACCTTCTCACTATAAGTAAACACCAAAAAAAATAGTTAAACCCCACACTTTTGGCATTAAATAACCTACTAAACAAGACATCTTTACCTGTTCTAAAATATCTAAATTTTCAGACATTCCTTAGATTGTAGAGTGAATTTTTTATCTCTGACGAAAAGCGTATATTCCATTATCATCTCTGGATGAAATGATTATTTTATTTTCATATTAGTTCGGCAGTTTAAAGTTTAATTTTATTGAAAGCGAAATAGCTTTTTTGTTTTCTAGCTTATTTCAAGGTGAAGCTAAAGGTTACTATATCATTCTGCACAAAAATCTCTAAAATAAAATAAAATAGTTCTTCACCGTACGATATTATTAATTATGGCTACTCAAAAGATGAACGAGGGAATAATTTTTAGATATAAATATATTTATCTAACCAATATTGAGGATGTAACGTTAGCGAATTGGAATGAGAAAAAGTAAAGCCAAATAAGTATTGCAGACTGATTCGATAGTAATTGAAACGCTAATATTTTTGATAAAGGTATAACGATATCACCTACCGGCCACTGATTAAATAGTAGGGTTGGTATCTAGAAGAACTGTTATTCACAAATAATGCAACATTCACGTGCCAGAAAATCATTATTCAAAAAGAATATAAAATTTCAATTTTTAAAGCTCACACTGTCTAATCTGTGAAACAAAAATAAAATATTTTATTTAAAAATAAATTTATTTGTTAATTTATACTAACATATTTTTTCCTATATTTCTGAGATGAGATATTATAATTATTTACACTATTGACTGTTGTCTTCATTTTTGTGGCCATATTCAAGACGTTTCGACCGTTGTGCGCACCGGTCTCTTTCAATCCAACGGGATAGATTTTTCTAGTTCTATAAATCATCCTCCTTCTAGGTATCTTAGTATCAGTTTACTCTCTTTTAACTGAATAATACAATTTTTGTTTACCTCTCTTTGATTTTTTTTTTGTTTGTTTTAATCTCTTGTTTTAATGTTCGTTGTGGTGCAGTGGATATCAACTCTGAACGAAAAATTGGCGTGCCGAGTTCGAATTTCTGTTGAATTCCTTGCATCCACTTACACACAAATACTATTAGGAAAGAGATTTAATCAGTCTTTTCTCCCCAGTTATGGGTGAAATAATAGCTTCTAAAGCCTTGGATGGCAACTAGTTTCCGGCAGAAAGTGGTAGACTACTCGCAGAAATAGCAATCTACTGCGGGATAATTTTTTGATCAGTCAGTCAGGTCTCTTTCGAGACATGATCGCCTAAAGCGTGTATCACATATCGCCCTTAACTAACTGACTGAGTTGAGGACATCAATGTATGATTGAGGGATTTATAAGATTAATGTCTCGGTAAACAGAGCCCATATTAAACATTTGGTGTTATTGTTTTTCTCTAGCACTTAATATTACTTATATAAAATTCATGTCTATGGTTGGCCGGCTGATATATATGTAGATGAGCATTTATGTTGATTCCTTAATATTTCCTATTTTCCAATGATTTTCTGTTATTTCAATGCTAACCCAAAGGAGACGTTTATCTCTTCGTCTCTACATGTGGTCAGTCACGTATGTTTTTAAGTTTAAACTTGTGCTTCGGATTTACGGTATTCCTGCAGTTTTATGTTCACCAAACACCCACGGACGATAATAGCGGGTGTCAGGGAAAGATTTATCTCGGGCTACTTCTTAAGAGAAAGTACTGAGACATTGAAAACATAAGTCCTTGTAAAAAACAGAACAACTAATGAAAGATACTTATCCCGAAAGAACCATTTATCTTATTGTATATTTCACTAGTCAGGTTTAGATTCATGTTATTTTTAATCAAATTACCCCATGCAACGCACTGAAGAACCAAATTCATGTGATGTTACTAAATGTTGAAGAAGAAGAAACTAAAAAAACATTAGTGAACGGAAAGAAAAGAAGTTCAAAGACAATTGAAAGCAACCGACATTGCACTTGAAGTTTTGAAGATCAATGGTGACTGAAAAACCTGAAACCGGAAGAGACTTACAAACAGGAATTACGACGAAATTTAACATAACTTACGGTTAAATCCAGCAAATCGAAGAGAACTGATTAGATATTGCCGCCCATCAGGTATTGCGCTTAAATTCATAAAATCTATTTACATTAGCAAAGAATTAATCTGAACAATTACCATGAAGTTAGTTATGAAAATGGCATAAGCTACCTTACAGCGGTTGGAAAGTGCTTGAAGTCGAGACGCCAGGTAAGAACCAATAATATTTTCAATTTCTTCTTTGGTTTTTATCAGTGAATCTAAATACACAGCGGAAGCATCCGAGCATATGTGTCAGCGATCTTTCAAAAATGTAGGAATACCAGACTTATCAATACGCAATATAGGTTCTGGAGAGAAAAACTGTTGTGCACTACGCAATAAACCAACTTTCTGTCAGACCTAGCAATGGATTCAATAGTTATATCAGCTGAGTAGGTTAAACTGATAAATCGTAACTAGTCTTTCTCTTGGAGGTTAGCATCAGCCACGCTGATGAGAGGTAAGAAGAGCTTTTTCAGGTGACTAATAGAAAGGTTTTGGTGTGGAGGTGTTAAAATTAAAGGCACTTCTGCTAACAAAGTTTAATTCATTTTCTTTAGATCTGTCAATTTCACCTTATAGAACTGATTACATATGATCGAGAAAGAAGTAAACGGTTGTTATCACGAAGTTCTTTGATGAAAATTAAAAACAGTCGGTGCGGTTATTGGTCCCTGTGCAGCATCGGAATTAGTAAAACATACCTAGAAGAATGGCCATTTAGGGCAACCTTTATTCCCGTTTAGGTAAATAGAGAATTTGATCTTAATTCCATCCAGAAATATTATAGTTTGTTTTTAGTAGACCTGTCAAACGCTATCGAGATGTCCAAAGCAACAGTCTGATATACAACAGCTTTATCTTAAGTTTGACAGACTCTAGTAATGAGTACATTAGCATTTGACCTAGAAAAGCGAAGCCATATTGTTTATCTTTGCTGTGAGGTACTTAACCAATTCGAATCTTGTTAAGGCCTCGTGCAAAGCAAAAAGAGGTAAAAGTTTAACAGGCCGATAGTTTTAGGGGTCGGACGGTTTACCTGGGATAACAGTGGGGGTTTCTAACAGGTAACAAAGTAAGAGAAGCGCTTATTTTACAGCTTAGAGAGAACAGGAGCCAGTTTAGTAGCTCATTTCCTGAGAGCCATCAGTCACATTTTCTGCTATCTAGATTACAGAAAACAAGGAAAGAGTTATATGCATATTACTCAGCAGGGACTCGGTTCTAAAAAGGAAGCCAGACAAGGATACTTCAGATGAGTCAACAGTAGTGTTTGCGGAGAACTTAATAATAGAAAAATAATACGCTTCATCAGCATAGAATCTTAAAACACCAAATTGCGTGAAGAGATGAGAATGTAAGACTCATTCTTATTTAACACACTATTAAAGAACATCCAGTAATTGCGAGAGCTAATTTTACTAGACGCTATACGGTGCCTCATTCTATCAGCAAAGAAAAGTTTAGCAGCTTCAAGAACGCTTTTACATGAAATATGAATATGTCACGTTGTTGTTGCCGGAAAAATATTTTCTCTTGGTAATGGCAGTTGAACTGGCCGGTGGGAACCATTGATAGAGTTGTACTTTCTAAAGAAACTAAATATCCCGTTACTGGCTTTGACACAGGAAAAGATTTCATTATCACAAGGAAGTTTGAGAATATTATCCCAGGAGACGTCGCCAATAAACTCACTAAGGTAATCTGCCAGCATGCTGGTACCAGAAGTGGGTCTTGTGTATAGGAAAGAGTTATATGCATATTACTCAGCAGGGACTCGGTTCTAAAAAGGAAGCCAGACAAGGATACTTCAGATGAGTCAACAGTAGTGTTTGCGGAGAACTTAATAATAGAAAAATAATACGCTTCATCAGCATAGAATCTTAAAACACCAAATTGCGTGAAGAGATGAGAATGTAAGACTCATTCTTATTTAACACACTATTAAAGAACATCCAGTAATTGCGAGAGCTAATTTTACTAGACGCTATACGGTGCCTCATTCTATCAGCAAAGAAAAGTTTAGATGAGACTAATGTAAAAGGTGGTTTCATAGTTTCCCACTGGAGGAACATCTCAGAATACCTAACCAAGCGCGGTATAACACCAACAAATACACCAATATTATGCGACTGGTCATCAGAGTAGTTTAATAGACGACTGGATCGAAATTTCTACAGGGTTATCTGAATTACCAGGAGGAGAGAATTGTGAAAGTTGACAAAAGGCCTGAGAGTCGGTAAGGAATAAGTCGAGTGAGGAACCTGTTTATCATATTTATCATGGAAACGAGTAGAAAAATCCACTATTTGACTGAGATAATAATCAGTTAAAACATGTATGAATACCAGCAATGCTACTAGGATTAGAAGGATTAATCGACACGCCATGTGAGAAACTGTCGCGTACTATGCAATTAATTACAAACACACAAATGTTCTGAGGCACTTTTCTTATATACTATCACAAATCTTGCCCAATATATTGCAGTCCTGAAAGAAGAGGGAGCAGTAAAGGAAGAAGTGATAGCCGACAGTGCCATCGGAAAGTCGAAACCATGTTCTGGGGATTCAGGGGACAACTCTCTTCTCGTTAGGAGATTTTCCAGGATACTATCTCTAAGGACGTGCATATGTACCGTAGCCTTTTCGGCAAAGCGAAGATAAATTCTTTCGTAGCAATGGAAGAACTTAAATTGGTTTCACGAAGTGCAAAGATACTTGGAGACCGTTGCGAGATAAAATATTCAGCACTGTTGCAGTTTGAACAAATAACACGAATATTATTGAAAGTTTGAGACGGTTAGGTGAATTTTTAGATCACTTATTTTTTATTTTTTATTTTTATTGCATTTGTCAAAGATTAGTTTAGGAGAAAAAGCGGAAAAAATAATTATAACTATCTGTCGTTCATGGGAATACAAGTTGACCACAATATCGATGAGACTAATGTAAAAGGTGGTTTCATAGTTTCCCACTGGAGGAACATCTCAGAATACCTAACCAAGCGCGGTATAACACCAACAAATACACCAATATTATGCGACTGGTCATCAGAGCAGCTTATCTAAGTGCTACCAAAAAGTACGGGCTTCTTACAATCACAAGTTGCAACTAGAAAACTGCCCAATTCTGGTGCCCTAATAATAAACAGTTACAGTTATTGAAAAGTCAGATAACCTACTAGTTAAAATAGTTAGATCAAAACCACGAAGGGAAAATAAGAACCTGTATACTGTATTCTAAACAAAAAACAATGGATAATACCGCTACTATTTCTATTTTTCAATAAGCATAGAAAGACTTCGGATCAGGTGATGTCAAACTTATCTACCTTATTTTGCCTGTTCACATCACAGGAGGCTGGGCAATTTTATTGAGCCACTATCTCTAGGATAGAAGTAAAATAAGGATCTAGACTGCTTTCAGGAGAGTCTGGGGGAATTAACAGCTGTTTTGATGTAGCCTACGAAATAAAGTCAGATCAGCAAATTTGACTTCAAGGAAAATTATTTGTATTTCAATATACGTACAAACACATGCGCGTTGTGGTGCAATGGATACCAAGTCGGAATAAGAAATCGAAGAGCCGAGTTCAAAATCCAATGGAATTCGTGCATTCACTTACGCACAAATACCCTTGGGAAAGGTATGAATCCCTTTGTCTCTCAGCTGTGGGCTAAATGGCAGGACAGATTGGGTTCAATATAATTAGATATAATGAGAAAAAGGGGCTTTTACAAAACAGCAAAATCTGTGAATTAGCTAGGAAGCGCAAAGAGTGTTTTAATCGATAGATTTTCCACAGTGAATTTTCGTGTAAGATTGTTAGCACATTTCATGTTTTTCGTTACATCTGTTACCGCAATAATTTTTATTTCGCTCCAAGCATGGCAGCACCTTCACTAGTGAGCAGGGGGTTTACAGTAAGAGAAAGAAAAACAGTACAGCGAGTGTCGAAGAAAAGATAAAAGAAGGATGCCTTCATGAATATAGATTGAAAATTGACGTTCCATTTAATCTTTTGGAAAGTAGAGCTATTAGCGGGAAAATAAACGGAAGGGAGTTCCACCGGCGAAAAGTGCGAGAAAAAAATTAGAGGAAACGTGTTACATAACAGAAATCCTGTCATAGATTTTCCAAGTAATTGCTGAGATTATATAAAATTTAAATACACGCACACGCACACAGACACATACACCCAGTGTATCACCAATACATTAAAAATGATTGGGGGGCTCCTCACAACAAGCAGAATGTTTACGGTGCTGTGTTGACATGTAGAGTAAAATATATTTTAGTTTCCTTTTCAAAATCTGTTCATTTTCAAAATAGTTTGCAGGAAAAGGCGAATCAGATTT
Organism: Ascarosepion bandense; assembly: GCA_037127315.1. Taxonomy (NCBI): domain Eukaryota; kingdom Metazoa; phylum Mollusca; class Cephalopoda; order Sepiida; family Sepiidae; genus Ascarosepion; species Ascarosepion bandense. The sequence continues at coordinate 1,245,371 of JBBBDQ010001742.1, read as the reverse complement.
AAATGTCTTTCGATCTTGTTTTCTTAGATAAGTAAATAACCGATGCTCAATTTAAGTAGAATATGCTATATACAAATTATATGTTTATATAGAGAGCATGCATAAAAATAATTACAAAATTTAATAGCAGATCTCTCACACCCAATCAAGGACAAAATAGACATAAATAAGTCCGGAAATCCATAATTTTAAAGTAAAGTCTAAAGTCTATTCCTAATTAGAAAATTGTCAAATTGTCCAAAGTTTTCTTAGAAGAAAATTATGAGCAATATTTCCCAGATAATTTATATGTCCTCATGATAGGTAACAATTGATGCATTGCATACAACTTGTGGTTAATTAGACGTAAATTTTTTGAAGATATAATTTTTATTTATTGATGGTAAGTTTTGCTGTGTCTGTTTTGCTTGAAGTATCATAAGTTTGATTTTTGTTTTGTTGTTTGTTTTTCCTAGGATTTTAATGTCGATTTTGAGTAGCTTTTAATATTACAATAATCCTTATACTGCTTATTGAAGTTTTGTATGGAATTTCGAAGACGTTCTTTCAGACATTTCCTTTAAGGTTGTTCGTGTACACAGGCAGGTACACGTACTACAAAATGTTTAAAGTAAAAATGGCGTTCTGTTTATTTCTAATACGTATATGGAATATAATAATGTTTGAAATAATGGGAAAATGTCGGATAAAAATAAATTATTACCATTTTTCATTCAAGAACAGATTATTAAATACGCTCTGTCTAGTTTGTTTTGTTTCATCTTAAAGAAAATCTTCTGTATGTTAAAATCTGTTGTTTGTGTTAGTTTCAATCTGTAGATATCTAAAAAATCTCTCCTCAAATTTATAGAAAAAGCCGTGTGATGCAAGATAGGATTGTGTTTGTTGGTTAATAAAAATAGTAATTTTATGATCTAAAGAGCATACTTTCTTTGCCTTCAATTAAGAAGGCTCTAACCACTGGACGGTATCCCGTTTGCTTATAAACATTTTTTTATTGTACTACATTTGTTTTGCTTGTATTATAATGTAAATATCGTGTATTATTTTACTGCTTCTATTTTTATTTTAGCTGTTTATCAATTACACATAAAAAACACACACTGCGCATTTTAAATTTCCTTGCTGAACCTATAATTCTGTAAACGACAATCTCGTTTCTCTTAATCTGTCATTGCTGACACATCACAATGTTGTTTTTGTGAAGAACTGTCGAGAAAACCGATAAAATATTAAAGTGTAAATATTTTCCTATCAGCACCAATGCCCTTATGTAAAATGATTGGCTATAGTTAAGCATAATTAACAAAAAAAAAAAGCCCAAGAAAAGCAATTGTCAATTTCCAATAAACAAGAACAAAAAGAAAAATGACTGGGGCAATTATTACTAAGCTCTTTGTCTACTCTTCTAGGAGTAGGTAATATTTACATTATTTATACCGTTCAGACTATTGTACTCATCTTGATTGTTATGTTTACGACGTTTTGCCAGTTGTACGGTCTACACTCCTTCAGCACTTGAAGAAGCCTAATGCGTGGCAAACATGGCGATAAAGATATCAGCCAGAACAGTATAAATGTTAATACTAAGCGATCTTTCTACCTATATATATATATAAGAGAGAGACAGAGAGAGAACAATTAAATTACAGTTAAACATGAAAACATAACACCGAAATATTATTATCCATGGAAATGGCCTGTAGAGAGGCTGAAAGTGCTTGGAAAGCCGTTAATTTTGCATATTTTACATTCCTTATCTCTAACAGAAAAAACTGTAAGAATACCGTACAAATTAAATAAAAATAAAATCTTCCTTTTCGGTCGTTTTTAACTAAACATCTTTAAATAAAATATTGCTGCCCAAATATACACTTTGCTTATATATATATATATATATATATATATGTATCTCACTTCGTATTATTTATCATTTTCTCATATATTTTTTTATTTTTTTATTTAATTAATCTTTTTAATTACAACTGTATTTATAGTATGATACTAGGAGTAGTTATTTTAATTTGTATTAAAAAGTATGATTTACCATTTATTATTTTTATACCGTAGATACATTCCATTATCTAAATCTAATGTTAAATTTCCATGTCATGTTTTTCTAAGAAGGGCAGATGAATAGTAATAGACGCTGATGTCGATCTAAGACGTTAACTTTAACTTCCTTTCTCTTTTCTTTTTTCTTTCTCCCGTTTATGATTTTTCTATGATTTTAATTTTTTTGCTTTTTGTTTTTTTTTGTTTTTTTTTTTTGAACGAGCAAGAAAATATTTTTGTGGATTACTCTTACAAACATCTATTCTCGATATGGTCAAGTGAGTGTCTGTATGTCTTTTCTGGATGATTTTGAATATTAACTGTTGTATCATTTGGGTGTGATGAGCAGCAGGTTTGGCTGCGAAATATGTATTACCCATGAATTTTTTATAAAATAAATTCTTTCTAGATTATATCACTTTAAGTTAAATAAATAGATTTAACTTTGAGTTCTTTTGAATACCAATTATTCTACGTTTTTTTATTTATTTATACACACACACACACACACACACACGCATATATATATATATATATATATATATATATATATATATATATAAATATATTATTGTCATCCGCAGACAGATCTGTTTCGCTTTATCACAGCTCATCAGTACGGTTGGACTCCGATTGCTACACAACCCAGGCTCGAAACTCAACCGATTTGGCGTCAGTCGGCGACTCTACGGGGCCACGGGGCGTTTGGTGGAAGAAGGCAGTCCTTTTAGCGTATACCATATTACGCGCCCAATATATATATATATATTGTGTGTGTGTATGCGCAAGATTAAATTAAGTAAGGCAAAACGTACTCCAAATAAGAATAGTGTTAACACAAAAGAAACTGCATTATTGTAGTGTTTTCCAACAAGAACAAAATATGGTGAATAAAACTAAGAATTGATTCATTTTATTGCTTAGACATCAATACAACAACTTCATACATTTTGAGTTAAAACCTTTTTTCTTATTAGAATGGAACTATCATCTATCTTTTTCTCTTCCGGGTTAATAATTTCATAATTCTAGTGTTTTATTTCTTGTCATTTCTTTTGCAGTGATGAATCATAATCGTTCCCAAATGTCTAAGGTGTCAACAGTTTTGGTCACAAATCCCGTGTAAGCTTTTGGGCCGTCTATATCCGAGACTGGGGGCAAGCCTGTCTGCGTAAGAAGGCAGATAACAATGTGCAGCAACATTGTCTTTTTTCTCCTTAGTTAAGTTTTATATAATTGCTTCTGTCTAAAAAAGCAAATAAAATTACTATTATTCCATTTTAAACTTTGCTTTTGTAACCTAGACCTCGATGTTTTAAAAACTATTTTATTTTCAATTATATTCTAAAGATTCATTACTGGGTTGTTGAAGGGGAATTTCGAAGAACTTTCTTTAACATTCGATAATTTTCTAAAAGTTTGAGTAATTTATAGAACGTTCTGGCCACTAGAGATTGTAGGACATTATATATTATATTTGTAGGGGCTTACTCTTAAAAATAGTCTATAGTATGTGCGCAATCACTAAAAACTACTCGCTTGTAATTTTCGTGGTCTCTTGTGTAACCAGAGAATAATTAAATGCTATTTTTGAATGCTATGTCGTTTTGTATGAACAGGAATGTACACATTTTTTTGCAAATGGAAATAGGTAAATTAAAAAAAAATTTATCTTAATAACAAAAACACAATGAAAAAATATATTAGCCAATTTTCTTACTTTCAAAAAGAAAATAGAAAATATCAGTTGCTACCCAATGGAATGTTTACAGCCTGTAATTACTTTACTGACGCAGATAAGTGGTTCTGAGAATCAGTTAATGCAGAATATTATTGAACTAAATAAGGAACTTTTGTAAACTGAACATTGCAAAATGGTGACGGTTATTTATTTATTTATTTATTAGCTGGACACATTTTATCCATCTTTTAGATAACATAACATCGCATAATTCTGTATGAATCTTAAAATTTAACGCTTAGTTTAGTAATAGGTGTAATGAACGAACCCAGTTCAAGCGTGTCCCCTACCACGTTAACAATTTGTGCTCTTTCCGAAGTGTTTCTGTTGGCGCTCGTCAGAACGATGATCATTTCAGAGAATTGAATTGCATGTTGCAAGTGACTCGTTCGTTGTAGTTTTATGTTTACCATATTGTTAAACTGAGCATTATTCTAGTTTTCTGAAATTAGTAATTTTCAATATCTTCATATTAGTTAGAACTATTCTCATCTTGGTTGATATAGATGTTATAAACACGGTTTTGACAAAGTACCCTCTGGTCATCAGGTGTCCATTGATTAGCTGATGAGAATTTTGTTGATTATGGTGTCTATAATAATATCTATATCAAACGTTGTCTATAACATATGTATCCACCAAAATGAGAACAATAGTCCGAAATAATACTAACATATGTAAAAATGTCTAATTTCAGAAATAAATACTAAAATAATGAAAACGTGGTACGAATCCACTAACATAACCAGTTGTCAAATATAAAAGTCTCTAAAAATACACAGCTTGTGTAAGGGACGGTAATGTAGAAGATATAGCTGTTGGTTTTACATGTATTACTATCATATAGTGGTCATGAGTTCAATCCCTGCACCTGCTAGTGCAGCGCCATCTCTATCAGTAACGAACAATAATTGGTGTCACATTATATACAACAGAATTGATATAATCCAACCAATGGAGACTTTGATGATGATCAGAGAGTACTTGGTCGAAACGTTGACGATTATTTCTACTATACTTGACCTTGTTCTGGAAAGTTACGTATTACAGACGATGACCATAATCGACCCATTGTAAGAAAAACAGTAAAAAAAGTAGAAAGCAACCAACTCCACTCTATTCTAGACCATATATTACCTGAAGGTATAATACTAAGTAACCTGAAATACAATTATGGACCTTTAAAGTTTTCTTGTATGTAATAAGTGTCTCGTTTCCGAAAATTGCTATTTGCATTGCAAGCACAGTAACTTTGAATAGCCCTACTCTGATGCCTATGTCAATAAAAGTTATTTGTTAGCATTTAGAAAATTTACGTTTTGTAAATTGGCGTGTTTAAGATATTATCGTTTTTCTCGAAGTAATGAGTTTCTCATTTATGCTAAACCACCCAACAATTGAACATTTAGATATACGAAGAACAACAACTTAATTTGTCAGCATTCAAACAGAATAAGTTTAAATAAGTATGGTCATGGTTAGAATGAAAAGGGAAAATATTTTTTATTTGGTACTTTTTAATGAGACATAACTCGTTTACGTTACTTTATTAGCTTAGTTCCACGAAAGAAAAGAAAAACTGGTCTGACCATGTCCGCGTTTTAGTGCCAGAGATTGAATAATTATTCTTATGACGAAACTGAATATATGATCATCAGCGAAAAGAAAAACCCCACAATGCTAACTACGGGTCGGAGAAACCTAAATAAAACATTTTTAAATACCTGGAGAGCGTGCTTACAGTGGAAGGAAAGTGTGATGTTTTTCAAATAAGCACTGGCATGGACGTATTTCAAAAGTTAATCAGATTACTGAAAGATAGAAAAATCTCATCGGCACAAGTGTTGGGTTGCTATGTAATTTCTTTCTATATTGTAGTGAATGTTGGACTATTTCTTCGCTGATGAAAGAGAGGTTTGAGGCAGCAGAAATGGAGTTTACAGAAGGACGCTGAGGATACCATGGACTGAGTATGTGACTAATGACAATGTGTAGGCGAGGAAGGAAACGAGGAGAAAGCTCATACTTAACATGAGACAGATGAGGTTTCTGGGATATGTAATGAGGAAGAAGGATCTGCAGAATTTAATACTCACAGGACGGATAGAGGGAAAGAGACAGGGGAAAACAGTGCAAGACCTGCTTGGCAGTCTTGAGCAAATAGATGACAGAGCTGGGTTTGGAAGATATATATATATTTTAAGAGCGACAAGATACAGAGCCAACTGGAAGTTAAAGATCGCTTAAGTCCTGAAGGGACACGGAACCAAAAAAAATTAAGACAGCATCTTGTGCATACAAACTAACGGAATTTGCATTCATTATTTGAAAATTCTTTTTTGCACAATAAGCAATCGATATCGGGTAAGACTTCTGGATATTGGATATCACAAATCAGTCGTATAGGTTTCAAATAATCTATTCATAGTTTTTTTTTAGATATATCAAATCTGCCAAACATATAACTAGTTTCAGCAAAAGCTATAGACTATAATAGATATATTTAGTTTAAATATCCAGTATACCTCAATATACTCTTTTAGGTGTTAAAATGTCCTTGACAGTCTATAAACTTTATGAATCTTACTTTCGTTGATTTCGTTAAGTTTGATACTGTTTCCATTTTAACGCTACTTAGTTTTATTGTTTGTTTAAATATCAAAGTTTAGCACAAGTATTCGGAAAATCCCTACTACAAAAAGACGATTTTTTCTCCCTGCTTTGTCAGTAATTTGCGCCCATATTTTTAGTACTTTAAAATTTAAAAAAAAAATGTTTCTATTTTTTATATCGAGAACTGACAACAAGAGAATTAAGCACTAACATATCACCCTTTTTCTGTGAAACCAATAAAATTTAAAGGCAAATACTACTCTCCACAGCTCATTTTCTCAAACTTCACGCCTGTGGAATTCCCTTCCGTTTACTTGCTACCCCGACAGCTACAATCTCCAAGAATTTAAATGTAAAGTCAATAGTCATCTCCTATCTCATTAACTCGCATCCTCTCTCTCATGCTTATTTCTTCATCCACTTGACTCTCATCAGTATTCTCATCCTTCTCTTACATGATTACTGACACCCCCTATAATTTGTCATTCTTTCTCATAGCTTTCCTCCTGTGTAAACCCCCCTGCACAACAGTGACAGTAAAATGCCTTGCTTGGGGCGACATGATTATAAAAAAAGTGGTCTATTTACAAGAATAATAGTTCCTGGTATAGTATGTGATCTACATGCATGTTTCTGATATAGCATGTGAACTACGTCTAAAATTTCCAAAAGGCAAGCTTAGCACAAAATGATCTCTGTCTCTGTGTCTCTCTGTCTCTGTATGTCTGCCTGTCTCTGTATGTCCTTGTCTTTGTCACTCTCTTCGTGTCTCTCTCTCTCTGTCTCTTTCTCTGTGTCTCTCCCTCTGTGTCTCTCCCTCTGTGTCTCTCTGTGTGTCTCTCTGTGTGTCTCTATCTCTGTCTCTGTGTGTGCCTCTCTCTGTGTCTCTCTGTGTGTCTTTGTCTCTCTCTTTGTCTCTCTCTTCTTGTCTCTCTCTTCTTGTCTCTCTCTCCCTGTTTCTCTCTCTGTGTCTCTTTCTCTCTGTCGCTCTCTGTCTCTAACAATTTAATGTTGTTGCCTTTAAAAATTACCACCAGTTAACCATAATTACTAGTAAATAAAAGATGCCATTGACCTTTCAGAAACATGCATAGATCAAATTACTTGCAGGCCATATAACAATTTCAGGTTTCAATTAAAGTCACCACCTGTCTTTCTGAAAAACTATACATTTTTTACTCCATTTCCGGTTGGTTTGTTATATACCAAAGCAACGTTTAGTTTCAACACTATTATTTTGAATATAGATCATAAGCATTTCTAAATTTAAGCTGTAGATCACAATGGCATGAAGATGACATACTATATTACGAGTTTATAAACATATCCAATCGAGATATAATTAAATATCCAGGATTTCTCATAGAAAAATAAATATAAAAAGTATATTTTTATATAAACTTGTAGAACAAAAATCTATGATCATGAGAGCATGAATATTTCAAATACCCATACTCATAAATTTTGAAAAAAATGAATTATTTCTTGGTATATGAAATTTTGTATATTTAGTTTTAACTCTGTAGAGAAGAAAACGGCCAATTACCTAGTCTAGCCAAACGACAGCGGAAAACTCAATAAAATTATTAAAAGAAAAAAGCTACTATTAGGTGAAAGGATCTATTCTTTCCTCACTGTCTGGCGAGGCTAATCAAAACAATCCACTCCGTGAATAAAGGACTTGTGTGTAATAATGGGGCAGATTTTCAAATCTTCCTGAACGAAAGTGCGTTTATGCTGTTGCAAGGGGCGTTTGGATTTCTGACTCCGTGTTCGTAACTACTTTAGTTTTCTGGAGTATTCATAAGACTTGCGATTTAACTTAGTGTTGGTAAACGGATTTTTTCCTTCCTTTATTTCTACTGACATCATTACAAACTCAAATCCTCAATACATTTTGATACTTAAGAATCTCAAGAGTCGCATACAGAAAAGAAAAACCCACATTCTCATATTTTTTCTGGCATTCGATTTGTCCGAACCTTTTTTGTTTTTAATAATTTGATGGTTCGAAAGTTTGGTTTGTAACGTCTGTAGATGAGAGAAGTAATCCCATTTATTCAATGTTTAAAAAACTAAACAATTTAGCTAATAATCACTATGGAGAATTGACTTAGTATCTAAATGGGTATCACCTCTTTCAAGGCAATAAAACCACTAAGACAGAAATGGTTACAGGGTGATGAGTTTTCTAAGCGCCGCATAGATGTGGCACAAGGTGGACAGTATAGGAGTACCCAGTGAGGATTGAAATCGTTATTTAGTTGAAACCCGTTTTAGTAAAACAAGCCATTAACCATTACAACACATCGAGGTGCCTAAAACGATTACAGTGAAGAAGAATTAGCAAGAGAAACATGAACAATAAGCGGGAAGAGAAAGGAATAATAAAGAGGACAATAAATATCATTAAAAATTTCAATGCATTAGAATGCATTCAATTTTTTTCAGTTAAAGTTGACGGGAAAGCATAGAGACGGAAAAGTTTCACAAGCGAGATGTGCGAAAAAACACAGAATTTATGCTTGCATCTAACGAGCGCAACTCTAAATTTACGAGATCTTCGTACCTCTGTTAAATCTCTGATGTGATTTATAATGTAAATAAATAACTTGTCCATTTATCTCTTTGAAGTTTTCAACATTTTAAGGATCTATATTTTACTGAACAAACAATAAACGAAAATGTTATTTTCGTCATGGGGGTATTAGATATATTTGAAGGTCCTAAACACTAACCTAGTTGTTGACCTATTTAAGTTAGCTTTATATTAGTAAATAAAATAAGTACTGTGGAGAAATAAGATTTCATGACCATCTTTGACCAGATTAATAAACTCAACTTTTGGTAGGCATTTTTAATTACATGGGATGTTTATTTTAATGGCATTTAATGTAGGACCCAACATTAAAAATTTTTGGTTCTACATTAAATGCCATGAAAATCAACACATTTCGCCTGACAACACGAGTAATTAGGAATAACACTCTAAACCGTTATATAAAAAATTGAAAATATAACAGCAAGTAACAAACGTGTTTTTTTTAAATGACTAGTCATATTTCAATACCTACTGAATATATGAAAATTTACTAGAAATGTTTGAAGGCAAATTTGAACATAGGTGTGTGGGGGTAGGCGAGAGAGAAATAATTCTTGAGAAATATTTTTTACTGGCTAGCAATATCTTATCACAGTTGCAAAATGCGTAGGCTTGTCCTGAATGACAAACATCTGGTCAGAACATTGATAATTCTGTGTTGGTTCTCGCAGGCTATTGCACGTGACAGGAATTCTATTTTCCTGTAATAGAATAGAAGCTGTCATCTCGATAAGTCTGAAAGAGGAATGTCAATATTAAAAAGGCGCTCAAACGAACACCTTCTGCAAATATATATATATATATATATATACATATATATATATATATATATATATATATATATATATGTGTGTGTGTGTGTGTGTGTGTGCGTGTGTGTGTGAGTTTTATGGTCGCTCTTATATTTTACTAAACAAGCCTTGAATCCGAGCGTTACATTCAAAAGGAGTTCATGAGAGAAAATGATGTAATGTCATTTTCGTTTTTACATGTTTATTTGCAATACAAGTTATTGCAATACTTATTTCTTTATTACTTAGATAAAACGCTATAAATTAATGTTTTATGAATACTTATTTCTTTCTCACATTTATTGCAAAATATATAACAGCAAACCAATGTGCTTATATTTATCATCGATTATCTGACCCAATTTTCCAGCCATGGAGATTGTTATTCAGTGACACAGCCACATAACGTATCAGGTTAATAAGTCATTCGAAATATTTGTTTATAAGAATTTCTGGTTTAGTAAGTTACATAAATGCTACATATAATTAAATTTATTTAATACTGTTATAATATATTATGAATTATTCTTCATAATAGCCAGAAAATGCTGTTTATAATCGAAGATTAATATTTATTCTATAAGTATTCAATTTTATGTATTAACAACGTTTTTGAGACTACTGTAAACCAGAAATATTTTTAGTTTGCAAGAGATTCTTGGCATATAATTGTTTAGGGACAACAGTCTCTTGTTTTCATTTACATCTTGTATTATATATAATACTAAAACTCTAAAATATAAATAACACAAAGTATAAATAACATAAAGTGTGAAAGTGTATGTTTTTTTTAAGTGGATTGTTTTAAGTATATTTTTTGAACATTAATACGGAATTCTATCTTCCAAACGCCCTGAAATTAGAAAAATCGTAATTATCTCAAGAACATTTCCTAATTTTAATGAAAGTTGGTACTGCACTCAGCAGGAGTTTAAGGTACAGTATGCTCTTAAGATAATATATTATTATTAATCGTTGAAGCTGTAGCTTCAGAACACATATATTCACAAGCTTACTTCTAGTATAGTATACAATAATTCTATGAGAAATGATTGTTCCATATTCTGCGTTCTCAATTAGAAAGTAACGTGTGAATGATAATTTCGAGGAAGCTCTTAATAAATGGATAGTTACGCTTGCATTCTTACAGTTTTAATTATTTGATACACTTCGATTTAGTTTTCCCCGAAGGGTTTCTTCAAATTAAAATAGACACGTTTATGGCAAGTTCGTTTGGAAGAGGATGAGTAGCTTCGTCATTAATGAAAAGGAAGGAATTATAAACTAACATATCTCCCGACAGATTCTGTCGTTAAAATATAAAAATGTTGTGATTTCAGAGAATTTTTCTTTGCAAAGAAAAAAGGAATACAATTGTTTTCTTTCCAGATAAAGAGGTTGATTTGGTTTACTGCTTACCAATCTTTTTGAGCTTATTTAATTCTGAAACATGGATTTTCCTTTTTTTTTTCTTTTTTTTTCTAAGTGAATATTGTATAAACAAATTTTAAAGAATAACAATGTTTCTGTTAGAAAGTTACCATTTACCTCATAACTTGAGAGACAAGATGGTTTCTTAACTATTATAGAATTTATTTACGCCTGAGTGAATATAAGGTAGGCTAACTGGAATTCTAACTCGGTTCTGTTTTATCATTCTCTAGCAGTATAGCCCGGCGTTGTTCGGGTGTAATGAAAGCTTTAAAATTAATCCATGGTCCAGGAGCTCAGACGCAGCCTAAAGAATATTTGTGTGAAGTTTGGTGAAAATCGGATAAAAATTGTGGATTTGTATAAACGACATACAGACATACAAACAGACACACACACAAACATTTTGCCTTTTATATATATATATATATTATCGATTTTCTGCACTATTGTAAGAACTGCAACCTTGAAACTTTTGAATATCGTTTCTTATGTCTTTGTCTATGAGTGTATCAAATTTGATTAAAATCGGACCATTCCTTCTATAACCCGACTTTTTCTATTATCAACGTTTGATATTTATCTGGGGTACCTCGACACAAAACCTAGCTAAGAACACTCGCAGACGCTTACAGTACAACTGTGTAAATATTCAATAAAATTGGTGCACCCGTTTCGGAATCTATAGGTAACGGACGCATACACACACAGAGACAAAATTCCATTTATAAATAAGTTTGGATTAGATAGTCGCTATCCATTAAATAACTACCGGAAAGAGAGGTATTTCTTTTTATCTATGTAACGAGGAATATAGGCTTGAATTAAGATCATAAACAATTGATTTAAATGTCACAAAAGGAGGTATCAGGAAATATAACAGAGAATTTGAATGCATGGAAGTAAAAAAAAAACTCATTTTGTTTATATTGCTGAGAAAAGGTATTTACATTAATCGCATTCTTTTCCTCCACTTTTTGACAGATTTTTTGATGTTTCGGTCGTTGTGCTCTCCGAACTTCTCCAGCTAATTAGCAGTTGTCCTCAAGGACACATGGCCCAGTGAATAAAAAAGTTGTTTGGATCCAGTAAATTGTTCTGAAGAGTTTTAAGTTCACTACCTCGAGAAAATTAATGTTGATTTAGATATCAAGACGGTGCAAAATATTTAGCCGATTTAAAATTTCAGCTTGAAGATGAAAAACTGTGTTTTTGAAAATCTTTATTCAAAACAATAAAATCCTTTGCTCTCTATAACCTGATTCCATCTGGTCAACATGATTTTTGGGGATGGAGTCCTGCTCTCGGTTGCTGAACTAGTTTTTCTCTTCGATTTATCCACCATCGCTGACGTTTAACGTTATGGTAGAGAATCCATTCTCATCACCTGTGACAAGCGTACACAAAAATGGTGTCTGAAGGTGTTGTGAACACAGATTCGCAACAAGAAACACGTAGTACATGCATTGGAACGTCTGTGAATCTCATAGAGTAGAGCATGCCTAATGTGTTCTTTAGATGGATAGAACATGTTTAAGAATACTGCAGAAATATATGAACGTCGCTTTAATAATCTGAAAGAAAAAGTTATAAATTAATCATGGTGATATGTTTCAGTAATAAAAATATGCATAAAATAATTTACAAAGATTTAAAATGCTCCTTTTACAAACCGGCATAGACTTTTGCACCGACCTAATAACTATAACATTTAGAAGTAGTATGAACCGTAGAACGAGGACAATCAACCCTAGCAATCAAAATAAAGTATAGATTTCAAAATTTCATTCATCAGAAGAAGGTCGTAGTTTACAACGGCTAAAAAGTCGCGAATATCAATGATCAGGATACATCCAATCAATGTAAATAGTACTAATATTTCTAAAAGAAAAATAGATTTTCTTATGAGACAGAATTTCCATATGTTCCTAAACCTGTGTGCTACTGGTATTATGTAAACCAGTTTGGCATGTTACATGATAGGGTCACCATAACAAAACCAATTCAACTCACAAAGAGGGTAGTTAGACAAACTGCAGCATTTAAAACAAGATCTGCTAAATGGCTGGTAAATATTTTTCTTGGGTCAGTGATTAAGTCCCACAGTGGTGTAATAAATCTCATGCCAGTTTATTGAGCAAGTGAAATGCTGGCACCACATCATTTGGCAAGAGGCTTTCTAGAACTGAATGGCTGGCATGGAGCCATTCCTACCGAAGGAATGAAAGGTAGTGCATATTCTATTGGCTTGCAGTCTCTTGAGTTTTCTAGTTAAAACTTGGAAGCGGCTCATAAAAACAGATACAAAATATGAAACAAATTTTTAATTTAAATGTTTTTAAAATAAAATAGCTCTCTTACTTTGAATCTTCTGAATATAGACACAATTTAAATAATTGCCTTTAGTGTAATCAATCTGGTCCTGGCATCTCGAAACCAGTCTCTTTCTCAACGATGTGACATAGCTTTTACAAATATTTTCATGGTAATTGTTCTGATGATCTCCTCTTTGGTGCATTGACTTCGTGAATTTAAGCGTGCTACTAGATAGACTTTAAGAAAACTGAATGCATCGTCATCAGCAAAAAGATGGCAACTACAGGTGGGAGAAACTAAAATAAAAAAAGAAATTTAAATATTTGGAAAGCGTCCTGACAGAGGATGTGAAGTGCAATGTTGAGATCCAAAGACGCACTGTCATGGCCAAGGATGCATTTCAAAAGCTAATCAGAGTACTGAAAGACAGGAAAATCTCATTGGAAACAAAGACGTATGCTGGATTGCTATGTAATGCCTGTTCTTTTGTATGGCAGTGAATTTAGACTATTTTAGACTATACATGGTGCAGTGGGTAAAAACTTTCGATGGAAAAGTGACTTAATTCAGTTGTGTTCGATTGCAGCAGTAGTGAACAAAAGCATTAGAATTGAGTTAAATGGAGAAAAGCAAGACATCCTGAAGTGACATCAGTCATAGAACGAGAACAATATACCTCAGTGATCGAAATATAGGGTTCATTTCATGAATTAAATCACTTGAACATCAGGGCGTACAACGGCCGAAACGTTGTGAATATGGCAAGCATGAAGACAACAGTCTGAATGATGCAAACTTTCTTTCTGTTTCTTTATATTTATCGTTTGGAATTCAGTAACCATAAACAATATAAGTGTAAAGCCAATATCTGTTTTTTCTATTATTTCTTTTTGTATGCTGTCTCCTCACTAAAGCCTCATTGACTTTCTCACTGTAAGTCTTTTGCTTTCGAACAGCATAATCATATTGCTTTACGTGAAAATCTCTATATATAAAAGGCAGTCTGTGAGCCTGTGTGTGACTGTTCCCTATGCACGACTACATTTTTTAATCTTCGCCATTCAAACATTCTAGGGACACATATCTACAGGGAAGACAGATGGTGCAGATTGTTTACATTTACTCTGTAAAACATTTAATATCTAAGATGGTTGCTAGATTACGTCACAGAAATCAAATCACACGTATCAAACGCGACTAAAATACTTTTTTATTAAAAAAATTAGCCTTTGTATTTAATTTTTATTCCGATGTTTTATTTCCGTACAACATTTAAGATCTAAGATGGTTTCTGAATTACGTCACAGAAATCAAATCACACGTGTCAAACGCGACTAAAATATATTTTATTAAAAAAAAATGAGCCTTTATATTTAATTTTTATTCCTACGTTTTACAAATTCATTTGGTCAATAAAAATATGTTAATATTTTCCCCGTAATTTTGAAACAAAAGAAATATTAAAAAATGTAGGCCTGCATAATGAACAGTCACACACACTCACAGATTGTCTTTTATATATATAGATCATATTTTAAGTGTCTGCAGCGAATTTAAACGTATTTGTTTCAACCGCTTTAGAAATTAAAATGTTCTGAGTTGCACGGGCAACTCCGGGCTATGATCTAGTATTATATAAAATAAAGCTATCTAAAATCATATGTAAAAACGAAACAAATTTACCCGGTGGTCGATAGAAAACGATTCAGCAGAATGTTATAAGACATTAAATTTTGAATTTCTACTTTCTGATTATAGAAGTAACTAGACGATTAACCTAGTCAATCTCTATGTTACAAGGGAAGTAAAAAATGTCGTAGTCATAGTCTCTAATTAGTTAAGTGCCATACGTGATACACGCTTTGGGCGATCATATCTTGAAAGAGACACGACTAACTTTTTAGGCTGAAGATTATCTCGTAGTAGTTTGCCTTTGCCTTCTGCAGTAGGGAAGAGACAAATTAAATACCTATCCCAAGGGTATGTGCGAAAGTGAATGCAAGCAATTCTACTGGAATTCGAAATCGGCTGTCCGTTTTGTCATTCCGAGTCGATATCCATTGCGCCAAAATGCACATCTAGATTACAACTCAGAAAAACCTTGCTCATTGAATATGGTCAAAATTTAAAAGAACGATAAGTGTCTCGATGACCCCGTAAACCGCCTCATGGTTAGTGCGCCTGCCTTGCCTTGCTAGATGCCTGTCAAGTTCTGGATTTCATTCAGTGGCTAGATTTAATTACTGCGCTTTCACGTTAAAACAACAGTTCTTGTACGATCACGTATGTTTAGCATCGTCAAAATTATAAATTATTATAAAAGCTTAGAACTCTTAAAAATGGTGTAAAATACAAAATGGAGCCATACTTTTTGTGAGTGTATATTGGTAAGGAAATGAGCAAAACAATCATGGTAGAAATTTCATTTTTGCACTAGTCAATAGTTACTAATATATATACACATATCGTAAATGAAAATCTTGTGGCTTATTCTCAACAAATAAGCGAAATAATCTTATTTTTGTTTATTTGCAATTTTCTACGATGTCTCTCCAATAGTAGAACTGGCAGTATTTTAATCAACGGAATAAATGTATTCATATTTTGATCAGTATATTTTTATTTGCCGCTTGACCATCATATATCTAACCTTTTTAATTATGCGTAACAATTAGAAAAGGATATTGTTCACAAACAATTGAGTAATTATGTTGCTACGAGTATGTCAAAAATTGGACCACGGAATTGCCTCTGAGTTAAAAGTAACAATTTCTAAAATCACAGATTCGTTAATCCAAACTGAAATACTTTTCTTTGGAGGATTACAACTGAATAAAGCATTTACAGAAACGATTTACAGCAATTTAACTGCTTTCTAGTCTAAGAAAAACAATGAATATATAATTCTCATAAGTCCCTAGGAATTATATAAGTTTTCAAAAACTATGTCTAAAAAGTTTTAGCGAAGCTTATTAAGCCGGTCAAATCTGTTTGACGTTACATCTGTTAAATAGATTAAGCTAAAAATGATATCCCTCTAGAAAAATCAAACAATTTGAATATCGGCTTACATCGCTCGGCTGCAACTAGGCAACCAATCAGAGGTAACTATCCTACGCATGCGTAAACAAACAAGGTTCCCCCAAGATTACTCAGTCGGCATTAGACGCCCTTGAACGAGCTAATGTGTGTGATTGTCTGATTTCAAGGAAATATTAGGTATTGTTTGAAATCTAATGCAGATGTTGTAGGCTGTAATGATGAATGATTCTGCGTTATTTGTATTTTCTCTGTGAAGCCATGCTCGTTATTTTTCGACCTTACGTTCTATTTGCCTCTACATCTATCATGAGGTAATTACTTTTCCTATTTTAATTTTGTTATGAGGGAGAACGGCTTAGAAAAATTAACCTCCAAATAGGGTATTTGAGAACAAGGGAGAGAGCAAGATGCAGCAAACCACTTATCTTACTAGCCTTTGTGGATGCATGACCGATAAATGTGCCGAAAATATAGTAGAGTCTATAAATGGTAAGAAGTTCTGGAGATCTATGATTGTGCTTGTCGAGAAGCGGCGCGTAGAATTTTCATGTCTGCCCTAAAATTCTAAGTAGCACGGGATTTTTTTAAAATTTTTTTATATATACTTACAATTCCGTTGGCTTACACCCATATCACGTTGAAACACAGATTTTTGTCTGATAAACACTTACGCAACATAAGACTGGTTAGTGCCTCAAGGGATGATTACTTGGAAATACTTGGTAAGGTAATGTTTGACGTGAGAGAAGAGTAATGGATAACGCTTGTAATTAGAAATCGGTCAACCGATTCCAGTTCTATTTCCTTTATACACATACATGGGAAAGGTATGAATCCAACTCTTCTTCCACAAATAAGTAATATTCATCTATTAACCACTTGACTCTAGTTCTTTCACCACCCTGTATATCCTTTCCTTTCTCTCCACCTTTGCAACTGTCATCACACCTGTATTCCCATCCTTCTCTTGCTCCTTTCTAACTGGTTCGTCTTCCTCTTCACTCTCTTCTACTTAATCTTTTTACTCTTATGTATCCCCCTGCACATCAGTGGCATTACCGCCTTGCTCGGGGTGATACAATTTAAAAAAATCTATTAGCAAAGAATTATGTGAGGTATTTTAACATTCTAGAAATATTTTCTGGTTTAAATAACTTTGTATAGAATTAAGCTGTAAAATAAAATAAAAAAAATTCAAATCAATCTAGATTTACTTTTGTCACTGTATGTTATTAGCATGAATGAACTTTTTAACGTGTATTTACACTATTTAGATTAATCGGTGGCACCTATACGTGTAATGGCTAGCAAGCTTGTCTATTAGAATTGAGTAGTGAGTGCAACTCTTACTTGTTACAACATATTTTTGGTCTTGTGCCACATCTAAGCAGTGCTTGGAAAATTAACTATTAAGATTGTTCAGATTGTTGACCTCACCGTCGTCATATTCATGGCGTTTTAAGCATTGTCCGCACCGGACTTGAAATGATATACATTGGAATTTCGAACCGTACCCTTTTATTCAATTAGGTTAAATGTTTCTAGTTTTACGTTCCAGACTTATTTTAGATATGTTTCAGAAAATTCCCTTTAGTACTTATTTTCTAGGCCAGAAAAATCTAAGCCGCCCAAAAATAGATATAAATACAATATGGGTATTGCAGTGAGGTAGAGCAAAAACAGTAACAACACAAATTGTAATAAGATCTAGGGTAAAATAGTTACTGGGACTTTAGGTTTATAAGTCTCAAAAATTACTTTATGTTCGCAAGGACGCAATGCCAAGTAGATGAATGCTTCTTTTTTTTTTTTAATCCTTTCACCCCAAGCACGGCATTCCACTGCCACTACTGCGCTTGGGGCTACACAGGGAGAGGTAAATAGGAAGAGTGGTTAAATTCTGTTGAAGTAATGCATTTACTTAACCTAATGATGTGAGGTCGCAGCAGTAACAAACAAAAAGTTGAACTGCTACTAAGGGAATTAACAAAAATTAAAAAATCTAGGAATGAATTACATGTGAAACTAGAACAAACTGTCTGAACTAATAAAAGAGTTCGATTTGAAATTATAACTTATATCAGCCGAAGAAGGCCGGAGCGTACAACGGCTGTAATATCGTGAATAATGACAGATGAGGATAATAGACCGAACAATACAGTGTAAATCATTACGTTACATAATCTCAGAAATATGGGAAAATGTATAACATGCACGTTTAATACAATATACTTGTCACGTTACGTAAACCTCCATCATTGAATTCAGTAGTCACGTTTCATACATCATTTTTGAAATCTTGTAGGGAATGACTTATTTTACTCAAACAGTCACTTTCCTAAAAACACATAGTCAAAGCCTATCACATATAACGAATTTTTTGGTTGTTGGTTGGTTCATTTAACCAGCATATCAACCTTCATTAGGTCATTTAATGCTGAGAATCTTTTTTATTTGTTTTATTTGTTTTTATTTGAACCAAGATTCATCGGGATTTGTTTTTAAGGGCAGGGTCCCCAAGTCCTACCCTTGTTAATTAACCTATAACTGGAGGGAAGGAACGGATTAATACCTTTCCTAAGGGTACCAGTGCTTAAGTGAATGCAAGGTATTCAACTGGAATTCGAACTCGGCTCACCGATTTCTCTTTCCAAGTCGATATTCACCTCACCACAAGGAACATCCGTTCATAAACGCTTACGGCACCTAAGTACTGACAAGGCTCAACATTGCTTAACTTCGGTGATCGAGCGAGAACCGGTGTATTCAACGTGATAGGCCGTAACCTGAATCTTTGGACGAGCTCAAGTCTTTAGTGCCATCCACTCAAAACTGTGCTTTAACAACCTACTTACTCCGACCGCAGGATTGTATCACCCTCATTTAGTTTAGTTAGAAGGTTCCAATCGGTAAACATTTTACTAGAAAATGTTGGAACATCAATTCAGGTACAATCACCGAAGTTAAGCAACATCGATAACTTCTTCAAAATACCGGGCATTGTAATTTAGGATGTGTGGGTTCTTTAATAGATGATGACTTCGAATTGTTAATCGGAATGCCAAATTTTAATTCCGGTTAGGTTCTTTTTTATTAACTAACGCGCAAACATTCTTGGAAATGTATGAATGTATCACCACTTTCTCCACTTTGAGGTTTTTTAATAAAACATCTCACTAAACTATTATATCAAAAAAATTTACAAACTAATATATGCCCTGACTTTAAATGAATTGCAAAGATTTAAGCTGTAGTAAATGAATCAACCTTTTTTTTAACACGTAATGTTATTTTATTTAACAATCCTGTGTAAACGCTTCTTTGAACAACTTAATCTTAAACTTTTCAAACTTAGGTTTGTTATATATTCTGCTTATCGCTATAATTATACCATGTATATAGGGACAGGGGCTGGGTGTTCAGAATACACTGACTGTACCTCTGCAGAAAGTAAATAACCTCAGCCTAACGTGGTCTTCTGGGTATGACGATAATCTATATCCTGGTCCTGGGTTTGACGATAAACTGCATTCCGCAGCGTAACCTCTAATTGGGAAGTTTGTGGGGCATGAAACCACACTTTAACTGTTGTTGTTACAGGTCCACCATGATCCGGGGTGTTAGCACCTGTTAGTGTCCCGGCTATGGGCAAATAGCACCCGAACTGAGACAAAAACACTATGAAAGTATAAAAAAAGATTCTAGCAATAGAATTTCTTTCTCTAAAAAAATATTGCCATTAATATATTTTTATAGAAAAAATATATCTGACTCTCGACAAAACCATTTTTATAAAAATACATCAATGATCTACAAACTGATTTCTTGCAAAGAATATATACAAATCTATAGCAAAAATCTTGTCGACATTGAGATGTTGATATTTCGTAAAGGAAACAAGCCATGATGGCATTGACAACTTTATTTCGTATTTCTTTAATTCTTCGTTGATTATTTTTTATATCGGGATATCAACCTATATTGTTTATATAATAATGACATCTAAATATGTTGCATGTAATTTTAGTTCTGAAATTTGGTTTAATTATTTAGTAATACGTTCTACTCTTTAATCAACAGATGAGTGAGAAGTGATAGAGTCATACTTTTCCAAAGCGTATTTGCGTGTAAGTGATTATAATGAATCAACTGGAATATAACTCGGCACCCTGATTAACAATTCTTAGCAATTATCTGTACCCCGCCTACATATATCAAGCTAAATAACACCCGGTATTCACAAGTTTTTTTTTTCTTCTTTTGTTATTGTATGAATAATCAGATAGTAGCTTCGGTTTAAATGCTGTAAAAAAACAAAAGTTATAGAGACAATGAATATTGTTTTTACATCAGACAATATTGTTTTACATCAGACAATATTGTTTTTACATCAGACAACACTGGACAGTAAATGGTGTTAGAGACTAGGCATGTCCGTATTATGAATTATAGTAATGCATAGATGGCTGAATTTATTGTTTGAATAACTTGATAGCTTCTTACCGGAAATATTCAACCAATACAGCAAGGAATTCTGAGAGAATAAGTCCTGTCTGGATTTGTCATTGGCGGCTACACTCTGAACAATATAAGATAGGCAGATGATACAGTGCTAATAGCAAACACGGAAAAGAAAACGACATTTTACAGAAGGTCGTTAAAAAAAAGCGAAAAGGACAAAGATATACTACCAAAATAAATAAATGCATGGTCATCAGTAAAAAGACGAACCTGAAATGCCAACTACGAGTCTAGATATTTAAATCAACAGTTAGAGAAAATTGAGTAATTGAAGTGTTCTAACCGAGGATGGAAAGTGCAACACCGAAGCTGCATTCGCTTAGCCAAGGATGATTTCCAAAGGCTGAGTAGAGTACTGAAAGAAAGATTTCATTGGATACAAAGAAAGCTTAGCGGACTTATATAGTATCTGTCTTCCTGCATTGCAGTAAGAGAAGTGTGTATTCTTATGACACTGATAATATGAACCGAATATGTAAGCAACTAAATGGCTTTAAATAGAATGCAAACAAGAAGGAAACATATTAGCATCAAGAGGTTATACCTGAGGTTTTTGAAACATGTCATGAGGAATGAAGGCTTGGAGAATCTAATACTCACAGGATGGATATAGTGAAGGAGAAACAGGAGAAAGCATTTGACATAATTGATGGACTTTAGAAAGTAGATGAAGGAGCAGGGTTTTAGAGAGTTCCAAGAGAAGAAAAATTAAGAGCAAAAAAAGCATAAATTCAAGTGGAAGTGTAATATAACAATCTGGTCCCACCCGAGGAAAGCTGATACAAGCGGGGGTGTTTTCCGGTCGTTGAAAGGAACGGATGTTTGTTTGACCTTATTTCCGGCAGTAGCGGAAATGGCTACAAGAGGCAAACAGAACAGGTGTCTCTGAGAATTACGTGGGCGTGCGTGGGCGAGGCAAAAATCGGAAGTCCCGGTTTGGAGATTATAAAAAGACCTCGGCGCACGGATTTCACCAGACGAGACGAGACAGACAGACAGAGAGCGAGACCAGACCAGAGGAGCAACAGATACGACGACAATCCCCCGTCAACCCCATTAGAAGCGCACTCTCTGAATTCTCTGTCCCTGTGCTACACGGTTCATCGTCATTAATAAAAAATACAACTTATATTTTTATATATATGCGTGTTTGTTGTTTGTCGATATATAACAGAAGTCCATGATCGTCTACGTCATAAAAGAACACTGAATATAAAAAACTTGATAGCGATGAATAATCAATAAAACGGATGGAAATTCACGGAGAAATTTAACCCAGATTGAAAGCGTTATACAACGAATCGAAACTTAAAAGAAAAACCTTACTCATAGAAATTATTCGAAGCTGTCCGGCAAACAGTTCTATTAAAAGTATATCCTACAGATGACAACTTTGCCAGATATCATCTTTTCTGAACGACGTGTAATCATCGAAATGCCTGCATTACTAACATATTCGAAACGTCAACTAAAAACTTGATGCATTAAAAACCAATGGGAGGACATCGGTTTTATTGAAACTGCCAATTTACGCATATTAAGTAATATTTCAAGTTAATTTTTAGTATTCCTTCTTTTAGGTGTGTTGCTCAAACATAACCTGCGTGATAATGATTTTGAACAACTTCCTATTTTGTGTAACTTAGTAAGATTTTTTGTTTCTATCATCCTTCCAAATATCTTTTCTGAAATCCCTTTTTATCAGGTTTCTCATTCCGAGTCTATATTTTTTCTCATCTTCCTTAAAATTTTCTCGTTGTGCGCAAGTTCAAAATATGAAACTTAATCTTTTTAATACTTCAACCCGAGGAGAAAATCTCGATACATGATTTCTTAGTGGAGTTCGTGCCCCCCCTTTTTTTTTTCTGAAAACAGTTTAATTAATCCTTATTAAATCTTGACTGTCATAATTCGTATATTTGAAACTGTTATTTTCTTAATATCGAGCAATGAGCTTTATATTAATATATTAGTAACGGTATTTGTACATAATTATCATAAATAAAACCTGATGCATAATGCCATTAACGTATCGATAAATATCAGTTAGTGGCCTTTACGATATGTTTATCTTTTTTCGGGCGGGAGAATATTTAATGTCGAATCCAATGAGGATCTAGAAACGCGAATTACTATAAATAATCAAGCAGATAAAACTCACACTTCAAACATGATATATTGTTACATTTTCTATGAAGTATTCAGTTTCAGACACACTACTAATTTAACCAGGCAAATCTTGTTAAACATTAATCTTTGTAAAGATGCCTGTTTATTTGCTGTTTGATTCAAAGGAAAGACATTTGTGAAGTTCGTGTATTTATATCATAAATAATACGGAACTCTTATTAGTGATTTACTGAGTATCATGACGGCCTCGCCCATCACAATCGGAATGAACTCTTCCAACCACTACATATGCCTCGCCTCACAAGAGGTGAGAGTAGCCTATTAGATAGCGTGGATAGCCTGAGAAAGTAGCCTGAACATAGCCGAGAGTCCCCCTCCCCACCCCCTTAGCGAGTGTGCTTCTTGATTTCGCTGTATGGTGAAATACAGCGGCCACTCTTTTTCTGGGGTGGACGGGTCTTACTAAAATTGTTTATTATTTTGTTTTAAAAAATTTGTATTTTAGTTTGTTTTTGGGTTCATGCCCCTCCCATCATTTCATCTTTCATTAAATGTTTTATATTATATTGTATATAAATGAATTTTTATTGTCATGGGTTTCCCTCTTTTTAAGGTGGCCCTTGCAAATTTGTGGTATTGTGGTGTATAAAGCATTGATAGCTGATAGATGTGTTCTTGTGGTGAATGTGTAAATTGTAATGTGTGACTGGGTCGTGATAGTGTTTAGCTAAGTCTAGGATAGTTTAGTGAGTACCAACCTCTATCCCCCCCTTTTCGGATTTATGCCACAATTTGTAATTTTACAAATAAATATTGAACATAGCCGAGAGTAGTCTACGAACACTGCTACCGTAACAACCATTACGAGTCCCAGTTCGAGTGTCGAATTATATTATTATCCACTAACCCGTATTATCGTTCTACTATCAAAGTTCCAAGTGTTGTATTTTGCTGTGTTTAATATATATTCATTATTTCCTATTATGGTTGTTTTGTATCATTCTTGCTGGATATTTAACCGGGGCCACGACACTGAGCATGGATTAAAGGGAACCTCGACGTGTTATAATGGTTAGGAAGTTAATCTCCAGAGAATCACTATGACTGAGGAGTTAGTTCGAGCCTTACTGAGTGTCTCATTATCAAGGTCTTGGGCCACATCTAAGAAAATGGGCCACATCTTAGAAAATCACTGAGTATAGGGTCCTGGGTATGACCGTAAACTGCAAGGCCTCTGATAGGGAGGTTGTGAAAAGCATGGAACTACCTCTTAGTTGCTGTTGTTCTCAGGTCCACCCTGATTCGGTGTGATAGCACCTGTTTGGGTCCCAGTTATTAACCATCAAAACGAGGTCAAAATGCTATGAAAGTACGATTTTGAAGGAAACATTTTGCCAACAAAAATATGTGAAGGAAAAAAAATATTACCAGCAATACATCTGACTCTCAACGAAACCCACTTTACAAAGAAAGAATATTCTATTCATACAAATCTATTGTAAAAATCTCGTCGGCATTAAATGACCTATTGAGGTTGATATGGCGTTAAAAAAACCCGAACCAAACCACTGAGTAAAGATAAAGCATGGCACAAAACTAAAAGTATGGCGTACCCAATGAGGATCTAGCTTTATCTTGTAAGGCAAAGTAGCTAACCATTAGAGAGTGATTTTATTTTTAATATCGTAATTAGAACACAGGTTCTGTATGAATTGTTTTTTTTTTCTGATAGATTTAAGAAATCGCTTTTCCTGCACCCAGATTAATATCAAACTATAGAATTATTGACTTTCTCATTTTTTCTGATCTTAAAAAACGCATGGATTTCAACGAGTTTAATCAAAAATATATTTTTTAGAAAATTTAAAATAACATTCTCGAAAGTAGAATATACTTAAAATTCGAGATTTTAATTATTTATTTACTAGCAGTTTAGACCGGCGTTGCTCGGGTGTAATGAAAGCTTTAAAACTAATCCATGGTCCTGGAGCTCAGACTCTTTGGACGTTGGCACGTAAGACTAAAAAGCAATAGTTGTTTCCAGTTAAAGCGAAACCGTAGACTGAAAAAAATGAATGCATGTAAGTCAAATTTTGATTTCCTGGTATCGATATCAAATAAGATTTTTTCATCATAAACTGAATTTTGAAGGCTAAATAAGTCTTCTGAGTAAATGGTATCACGACTGAGACTAAGAACTACAATTATACCTACTTAGAGCCAAACCCGAAGCAAGAACTAAAATAAAAGGCTGAAAAACTGATTTTGATCAGACACGGTATATATTATGGATTTTCTGCACTATTGTAAGAAATGCAACCTTGAAACTTCTGAATATCGTTTCTTATGTCTTTGTCTCTGAGTGTATCAAAGTTGATTAAAATCGGATCACTCCTTCTATAACCCGATTTTTTCGATTATCGATTTTCGATATTTATCGAGGTTACCTCGACACAAAACCTATCTAAGAACACTCGCAGACGCTTATAGCGCAGCTGTGTAAATTTTTAAGAACATCTGTTCAGCCGTTTTGGAATCTATAGGTAACGGACACACACACACACACACGCACCCACAGACACACACAAACTTCCATTTATAAATAAGTTTAGATTTTTTTTTAGATATACATTGTGGACATCTCTGGCAGAAATGAAACAATTACATTTGTCATCTCAATATCACCTGGTTTCAAACTCATTATTTCTGAGTACGTTTACCATTGAAAGATTTAATGAAAGTTTGTTTTGAGGAATATTCAACAGAAAATAAACACTTCATAATCCCCGAGAACAGAATTATAGCGAGAAAAAACTCGTTTCAAATAAAATATAAACTTCCGAATAATTTAGTAAATTTAGTTCTAAACCTTCATAGATATACAACGTGAATATATATCAATCAACACTGCAAAGATATCGCCAGTCTCCGCTTCAATGCGATTTTCCCATCACTTGAACTGAAGAAATTGAATTTTGAATATTTCTCACCATGTAGCTTAAATATATATCAACACATTTTCTCTCTCTCCCTCTCTCCCTCTCTCCCACTCTATCTCTCTCACTCTCTCTCCTGCTCTTTTGCTCCTCTCTCTTTTCCCCTCTCTATAAAAGGGTTTTTTTCTAGCTATAATTCTATAATTCTAATATAATATGTACTTTTTTTGTCCTTTACTGACATAAAATGGTACATTATTGAATTGGTTGATTCGGTGTTCGCTGGCATTTTTCCGACACGGGAGACAATGATGTAACGCAAAGCTCAACAGACCTTGGCAAAGAGCTGCTATATTTCAGGGTTCCGCATATTTCAATAAGATTTTCTTTCGGTATTGCCGGCAAAGATCCAAAGAAAATGGTAAATCTATAATTTTTAGTTCTAGCGCAGCTGCAAACGTTCCCGGAAAGAGATGCGATAGACTTTCTAACCAACTTACTGGCGAGTAGTCGAGAATTGTGCAGAAGTTTTGCCTTCTCCCATTGTCGCGCCTTTTTTTTTAATAGGAGCACACGCGATTTAGGAGGGATAAAAATTATCCCTGAACCTAAACTTCATGAGACGATACCGCACTTAGAAGTGGTGTGTGTTTATTTACAGAAACAAACGTTCACATGAACAAATATTTCTTATACTTTCATTGCATAATATTGCATTAATGCGTACTTTATTTACTTACACTCGATCAGATAGAGTGAAATTATATTTCAGTGTAAAATGATTTTTCATCATTAATCTGTGAATCAAATGATACATCGACAAATAGAAAAACACCCATACATTGCTTATAAGTAAGGTTTTTAGTGAATATAGTTGTTAGTCACATCCCTACCTTGTAACTCGTTTTTGTTCCCAAGAGATACTATAGAACCAGTCGGGTCTGCTATTAGCTTGGGCGGTGAAGTGAATAGTTTTCCATGAGTATTTGTGCAGTTTAACGTAACGATTTCCAGTCGTTGCATGCGAAGCTATTTGTCCACTCTCTTTAATGGTTAATAGCAGTGTAGTTTAGCCATTGGGTGTTAGGACATCTCTGAAATTAAAATTGTTACGATATAGATATAAAATAGCCTTAAAAATATTATTACAGAAACTATAGTACCGTGGTGATGCAGCTGCTTTATATTCCGTAAGCGAATTTAAAATACATTTATTTACCCAGTGTGCATTTCACGTACACATGTTTTAGTTTTTACTGTAAATATGCATATTAAAATAAAACCTTACCAATGTAACTAAAATGGGTTCTCAATATACTGAAATTTGGTGTAATGACAAGAGAATCGGGGGTTGTGAAATTGGCCGCAGTCTATCCGTAAACAATACGTGTGTTTTTCTCTCGCTATATATATATATATATATATATATATATATATATATATATATATATATATATATATATGCCTGCAAGCAAGATATAAACGAAACTAGTGAAAATGGAAGAGCTTTTTGAATAGAATAAAAAACAAAAGTATATTACATTCGTGACTTTGGCGTGTTCAGTCCAAAATAGTTTTATTTTTTCTTCTGATCTCAAAACATCAACCCAGCATAGGAAAGCGTTACGCGTTGTTATATATATATATATATATATATATATATATATATATATATATATATAGTGTATCGAGGCAGCAAAAATTTTCTGAACATATACTGTTAAATATAAGAGACAATGAATGTATATTATGTTTAATCATGAGCCGATCTAAACATCGTATTTTGGCTTTAATTTCAGTTGAAAATAAAGAAAAAAATTCTTCAACATTTAGATAATTTTTTGTTAATTTGTTTCTAAGCTATCGGCTCACATGAGCCATCTTCAGAGAGGTCACCATGACTGTAACACAATAACATCCACCATCACCGACGATTTTATTTTGTGTTGACATAAAACTCCGCTAGGCAACAGCAATTGTTACCAAAAATAACAAACGCAGTTCTCAAATTTGCAATGCGGTTCTATGACGTCACACCGCGTGATAGCGCGAAATGACAACAGAACCATGTATTCAGATGCAATGTAATATGTTATGGCCAGATTTAAAAGTAATTTTATTAAGTGTGGGTTGTTTGGATTTAATGTACATGGCCTCCAATATCTGAAGGTTCTTTTTACTGTGTGTTTGAGTAAGGATTATTGTATTATTGACTAAAATCTGTCTGATATTACCTACATGTTTATGTTTTTTCTGAAAAATGTTGTTTAATTGTACTCTGATCAGAAATGTGATATAATATATATATATATATATATATATATATATATATATATATATATATATATAATTTGTCTCTTATACACACGTACGCGCGCGCAAACACGCGCACACACACGCATTTTTATTGTGTATTGGGTAGCAATCTCTCCTTTAAAGATATTTCATGAAAAATGACTGACAATTTACTAAGCTGACATAAATTATGTAAAATGTCTGAATGTTATAAGTACCGGAGAGCTTTCGACTATACTTTTAGCCATTACCATGGATGATTTTTTTTAAACTTTTAATCGAATATATAGTTTTTTATGTGCCGAATGTTTTTGGAAAACAGAATATTACTATAACTCTAGATACATATAAGAATAAGAGAAAAATTAAATAACCCTAACCGCACTCAACTGTCAGTCGTTTTTAATTAAACTTCTATAAAAAAAGATTGTTGCCTAATACGCTCTGTGTGCGAGTGAGAGAGAAAAATGACAAGGCAGAAAATATATAAATTAATAAAAAACAACGCCCAACACTGTTGTATGTTAGGTTGGTTTGCAGATCAGAAGAAAAGATGCAATTGTTTTGACTGCAGACGCCAAATTCACACTCGAAGGTGATATACGTTATTTGTTTCATTTATTTAAAAAGCGTATCTACTTTTTCTAGTTTTGTTCATATCATAGTAACAGCATATATTATATATATATATATATATATATATATATATATATATATATGTGTGTGTGTGTGTGTGTGTGTGTGTGTGTGTAACTAAGCTAGAGAATTCATTTCATACAACAAAAAGAAAATAATCAGCGTAAATAATATTTTTAGGAACATCGGTTTCCCAAGTCTGTTATCGCTCTTACTAATTCTAGAACTGAGAGATGTTTCCGTTCTACACATTTTAAGTTTTGATGAAAATTCGTACATTTTTAGTGACATATGCTACCTTGAAAACTGGAAATTAGCTAGCGTCAATGAATATGATCTGAGGAAGGATTGTCCTCCTGATTTGAAGTCATATTTTTATCAAAGATCTGGGATAGTTTAGACAAGTCTGAACGAGTTTATTGTCTTATATATAGTCATCTGCAAACAGATCTGTTTCGCTGTATCACAGCTCATCAGTACAGATAGACATCGTATTGCTTCTAGCCAGGATTGAAACCCGAATAAATTGATATTAGTCGGCGATTCTACCGCTGGGCTATGGGCACTCGTTAGAGCAAGGCAGACTTTAGCGTGTTATATACAATGTAAACACACGCCAGTAACCGAAAGTGTTCATATTCATTACTGAAATGAACTATATATATATATATATATATATATATATATATATATATATATATATTTTATATGCAGTATGTATGAGCAGAAATCAAAGATGATATTCATAAAGTTTTACTTTCTCATTTTGATATTTTAAAATGTTTGTTTACTGTGTTTTATATTTTCTGTTTTTTTTTTTTCAGGTAAGTCTCTTTCATATATACGAATTGCAATGTACTTCTGAGCAGTCTTCGTCTCAAAGGTAAAATATTCTTCCTTTTTTCTAGTGTAATGGTTTCATTTTTGTAGTTTTCTTTTGAATTTTTCCATTTATCCCCGTTTTACAGTCTTAAATACTTTTTCTTTCAAATATATTTTTTCATTTCTTTCTTTCAATCTATAGAACACGCGGTAAATTTTACATATCGATCATTCACGCATTTTAATACCCCCATTTTCTTTAAATAAGGAGTTATTTCTCTATCAGGAGTTGTTCCTCGAGTCAAATAAAATATTACATGTATTCCCGTAAGAGAACATACCAAATAATTTAGTTCTTTGTAAACATTTTATTGATAATATGTGAAAGAAAAAATGAAGACGAAATATATTGAGAAATCGTTAAATTAACCTTCAACGTCATGGTGGAGTGGCTATGAATGGTTTTCATTAGTATTGTTCTCCTCATTCAGGGCCAAACACCAATTTATATTAAAGGTTTACTGAATAATGATTTGAGTGGTAAGAATTACAATACATGAAGATATATGGGAAAGATAAATGTCGCCTTCATACTTGAAGCGGGTAAGATTTGTATTGGTCGGAAAATCATCTTTAGAGAGTCTGTTCCACAAAGTAGACTCACGGGAAAAATGTTCGAATGTCAGTACCTTATTGATTACATAGAAGATGAGAGTTTATTCTTTCAATGTGCGTGGCATAGCATGTGCGTTGTGGTGCAGTAGATATCGGATCGGAATGAGAAATCAGGAAGAGAATTCGAATTCCAGTTGAATTCCTTGAATTCGCTTACGCATAAATACTCTTAGGAAAGATATTAATCTCTCTTCCTTCAAGTTATGGGTTAAATAACAGGACTGATTCGGTTCTAAAACCTAGGCTGGCAAACAGTCTACTGCAGAAAGTAATGCCAACCTACTGCGGGATAATCTCTTGCCCAGAGACATGATCGCCTAAACGTGTATCACGTATGGCACTTAACTGACTGACGTGGCATAGCATGTGTTATCTGTAGGTTTGAACTGGAGGAATCAACGAATGTGACACATCTGAACGTTCTATTGATATTTTAATCGGCAATGCGTTGACTAGATATATCCCTGAGCAAGAGGCATGCGATATTTCAGCTTTAGGAAAACTCGTTGTTGCGAAAAAATAATCATCTACGCTGATTTCGAGCACATTCTACTGAACTCCTTCAAAATAAGAGTAAATACGGAAGTATTACTAGATATCGATTTGACATGATTTTTTTAAAAGTAGAGAAAAGTAACCGATCAAATGCTTTCCTGCAAAATTCTCCAATAAACGTTATTTATTGTAAAAAATACAATTGTGACACAAGGCCGATTTGGGTGGGGGAACAAAAACTTAGGTTGATCTTCAGTAACTATCCTATACCTAGCTAATCCGACTCACAACCCAAACATATTTTACAATTTTATATTCCACCACAAGAACGTGTGCGTCAGCATTCAATCCTTTATACACCAAAATACCTCAAACGTACTAGGAACCGAAAATCCCCAAAAGATCCTCTAATAAACACCGTTTCGCTAGTATATATATAATCTATTAGATTCTTGTAGAAAGCGACCATAACGTGGCAGCCTTGGCTCGGTTCATTTGTTTTACGGCCAGTTATTGAATTTTACTGCCAGTTATGAAAGCCCTTGCTGCGTGTTCGCTCATTAAGAGTGGCATTTCTTTCTGCAATAACCATGCCGTGTTTAGAAGTGTGTGTGTGTTTA
The DNA here is from genome assembly GCA_037127315.1 of Ascarosepion bandense. Lineage (NCBI taxonomy): Eukaryota > Metazoa > Mollusca > Cephalopoda > Sepiida > Sepiidae > Ascarosepion > Ascarosepion bandense. The sequence continues at coordinate 1,213,650 of JBBBDQ010001742.1, read as the reverse complement.
TACACTAACGGCCATAATTATTACCCCACAAAAAATGATATGTTTCAAACTATTTTAGTGCTTTTTGCCAAGTGAAAAATGTAAATGAAAATAGAATGATTCTTTTTTGTATACTGCACATTAACATGTCCATCAAATGAATGTAAAAAATATTTAATAATTACCTATATTGCAGTTTCATCAATGAAAGAATGAAGAGAATTTAGGGTGATTCGGACGAGTTCATCTTTGCTTCCTTGCCTTGTAAAATTTTACAAATTAATAACAAAATAACCATTCTATTTCTATTTAGAATTATCTAATTAGCAATAAATACTAAAAATAGTTTGAAATACATATTTTTTTTTTAAAACTGGGGTGTCCTAATAATTATGGCCCGTAGTGAGTATCTCACTCTATATATATATATATATATATATATATATAACTCGTTTAGAAAAAACGACCTGTGTGTATTTGTTTGTGCTTGTATGTAAAATATATATAATATATATACATTTTTCTCCTGTCTTGCTAAAGGGGTTGGATATTTTTTGTCTTGATATACGATACTCAACAGTAGGTACATCAGTATATATGCTGCTGTTATTTTGGGCGGCAAGAGTCTACTCCAAATTAATAGTAATTTCAGCAGAGTAACTCTTTGCATCTTCTTGGTCTTAGGTTTTCACATATATAAAGTAGAATAATTATATCGAAGAAAAGTGCTAGGTCTGCATTTAGAACATTTGTGTTATGCCAGGCAATTTTTCTCTGGTGACATTATTGCCTTGCTTCGGGTGAAATGATTTTTTACGCTTAATTTTTTAGTTCCACTCCGTAAACCCAACTGTTATTCCACATACCGAGATTCCATGGAACGGATTCAAAAATATCGTAGATGTTGAAATACCAGAATTATATTCAGGACTCCATCTATTTACGTGTTATCTATACCCTAGAAAGATTTTAACCAAATTGAATCTGTAACATTTGATGCAAATTCATAAATGCTTCTAAAGAGAATACCAGCCACCACATTGTCATGTGCATAAGACGTTTATTGCAAAATGATCGAAATTATCTAACATGAAAAATCACACCAGGTGAGTGATGTGCATAATATAAACTGAAGGTAGATCCAATTACCACTTCAGTGCGCCACCGGAATAGCGTTGCTGCCTGATGAGGCTGGCTCACCTTTGGAAAAAAATATGAATTTGATATTTACTGGAAATAAATGCCCAAAATTCATTCGTTGATTTTAGCAGCCATTTCACTTTTATTCTTCTGTCAAATACTTTGCAGTAAAAGGAAGTTAAACAGCACGCCCAATGTTCAAGTTAATAAAACATGCACAATGAGGGATCACATTGTATATTCTACGCTGGATTGGAATTAGCTCTTGATATTTTATAGTACAAACAGTAGGGACCGCTATTTCACGGTGTCTTGAAAGGAATCAATGAGCAGATTTCGAATTTCAGTTGAGTACATTACAATCGCTTACGTGCTACTAACCTTAACCAAGTTATTAATCTAAGTCTTATCTCTCAGCTATGGGTTTCTTTCTTGCTCTCCCTCTCGCTTTCTCCCTCGCTCTCTCTCTCTCTCTCTCTCGGTCCATAATCGAATAAAAAAATCCTGTACTTATTGGTGACTGACTGAAAATTTCGAGATGTTATATCTCTGTAGGAAAAAGATATTTCCAAGCAACATTGAACTTTTCAAAGTAAACGGCTGCAGAAAGAACACATAACGTAGGAACAAGAAAGAACAGCTGTAATTTCCTGGACATAATATCACGAAGGAAGGCTTGGAAAACTTAAACCTCACGATGCATATTCAGGGTAAGGCGGCGAGCCACATGGCGATATGTGCGAATGGATGTGGAGGCCGGGGCCTTAGCAAAGGGAGAAAAACAGAGCCCCCACAAGAGATAGGCTGACAGGACTGTGTATAATTCCTCTTTCGTAAAGGAAAACGGTTCATTGATTCTTTGAACAATTCTTTAGCATTTAAACCAGAGAATGAAATAGATAACATGCAAGGATTAATATAATCGCGATAATCTGGTGAGTTAGGTGTATGTCACGATATATGGTGTGACGTGGACGGATAAATGGACTGACAGCTTCAACTGATTTTTCCTATTTGAGTGACATAGTTCAGAGTCTTCTTGCTACACATAGGGTCTTCCAGCAGCTACTTGATCCAGAGCACTCATAAGTCCTTAAGGCACTTGATGTAGTCCTATGTATTCCGTCTGAGTCTCTTACAAACAAATTAGCTAGTGGAAGGAGATGTTGAAGCTAAGAGAAGTCACACGAAATATTAACAATATACAGTAACACTTCGATATGCTAATAATGTAACAAATTAGCAATCATGTTATATTGCATTGATGGAAAGATTGGATGTCATAGTGATTTAGGTCGTGAGATAAATGCAGATACAACAAACGAATCATGAGAGCAACGAGAAAATATTAATGAAAGTGCCAACATAAGGAACACTTATATTTATAACCGGAAACACTTTTTTTAACACTGCGGAAAGCGGGCTTGGAAAATTTGGCACACATGACATATTTAAGGGGAGAAGGATAGCCTAAAATGCTAAAAAGTGAGAAAGGTAAAACAGCAAATACTGGTACAATCTTCAAAAAATAGGAAGCTGGGAAGAGTCATGATCAATAATGCCATAAAAAGAGACAGCTCCTAAAAGAAACAAATAGTACATATGCGAAGAGCGGGCTTGGAAAATTTGGCACACATGACATATTTAAGGGGAGAATGATAGCCTAAAAAGCTAACAAGTGAGAAAGGTAAAACAGCAAATACTGCTACAATCTTCAAAAAATAGGAAGCTGTGAAGAGTCATGATCAATAATGCCATAAAAAGAGACAGCTCCTAAAAGAAACAAATAATACATATGCTAAGAGCGGGCTTGGAAAATTTGGCACACATGACATATTTAAGGGGAGAATGATAGCCTAAAATGCTAAAAAGTGAGAAAGGTAAAACAGCAAATACTGCTACAATCTTCAAAAAATAGGAAGCTGTGAAGTGTCATGATCAATAATGCCATAAAAAGAGACAACTCCTAAAAGAAACAAATATTACATATGCGCATTTTATGATGACAAAATAACAAGATCGGAAATTAAATTAACTGCTATATTTTTTTGCAGAGGATTAAAAACATGGTAACAAAATTCGAACGTGCATTGGGCTAGAAAAAGATACATTCCTAATGTAAAACAATTTATTAAGAACCAGGAAAGTTTTGTGAAGAGCAAAGAAGAGAATGCGGGACTGCTTTGTAATATCAGTCTTTCTCTATGGTAGTGAATGGACAATTTCTCCACAGTTGAAGAGAATACTAGAGAAAACTCAAATGCTTGTCTACAGTAAGATGCTGAGAATATCTGCACTTAGTAACGAGTGCTTCTTAAGGGAAACAGAAATAAAAAGGACTCTTATACTCATAATCAAGAATCTGTTGATATCCCTTGGAAATTATTTGGACACAAGAGAGTTTGTAAAAATGGGCACTCACAAAGCACATTAAAGGGAAATGAGTAGATGGAGGAAGCGGGCAATTTACGGAACGGGTGATGTGAGAGAAGTAGAAAGTCTAAAGTTATCAATAGATTCAATGTACAAGAGATTGTGGAGAATCATAATCTCCTGAAAAAACACTGTACAGAGTAGAAACTCTTGCTTATTTTATTTGAAGTTGCCGAAGTTTTGTGCACGGATCATTACGGAAACTGTCTTCAATTTTTTCTCTTATTCAGTAATTTTTTGGGTGGGTATAAATCATAATGGTTTGTTTAACGCCGACGTGATTTTTAGGATAGGTTTGTATGAATAGAATATATATTTGTAGATCAGGTTTCATTTATGTTTTTTTGTCATTTATGTATTTTTCTAAAGGTTTTATTTTTGTCTAGTCAAATATATTGCAGATAATATTTTTTTCCAAAAATGAAACACTTATTCAGAATAAATGAAGTAAATTAGGTAAGGATAACGCATATATGGCCAGAAACTTAGTGCAATATCTGACACGAAACAACCACTTAAACGTTGGAATTTGTGCGTTATGGTGTCGTGGGGGAAAGGTATAAACACATACTTGCCCAGTTATTGGTTAAATAACAGGACAGATTTCGTTATTTAACCTTAGCTAGCAGTTAGTTTACCGCAGAAACTAATAGAAGATGACAGATGAAAACAGTAGAGGTGACGATTGGCTATCATATGTATGACTGAATTATTAGAAAAATGTTCACTGTAGTATTTTCCCAATGTTACCCTTGAGACTCAATGTGACACAAGGTCTCGTTTAATGTGAGAAACCCGAACGTGTACATCCGGGCTAGGGACAAAAAATGTCCAAACATTGAACTGGCATCGGTATGACGTCTGATCAGCATTCATTAGTGCAGCGGAGGTGAAACAGCTACTGCTAGCTGTTTTCACGTACCTGTCACATCTCCGCAGTTCTCTGCTCGTAGACTGTCGCAATATATAACAATTCTATCCAAGATGGGACGAAGAAGATAAAATATTCACCGCACTGTGCAAGAAATATTTCTTTTAAAATTTTGTTAAAATTCTACATCAGATGACATCGTAACGAGTTTTTCTGCAGAAGTTATCCTTCCCAAAAGACTAAAACTTCAACTCTTTGATCGCACAACCAAGAACGTGAAAGCTCATCTAATAGCATGTCAATTATTTCCGATCCTTTGTTGGCAGTTTGCCTAACTATTTAGTGAGAGTTGTGCACTTTATGGCTTGCCTGTTACCGACATGCCTAAACAGTTAACAAACTCCATGTTCGTTTAATTGCAAACGGCAGAAAAAAGATAAAGTAATAAACCCATTCATTTACTTGGAAAATACTCCAGCCCCAGAAGCACTGATGATTAATCAGAGCAAAATGCCAAAACATTCTGCCATTTCTTATTCTTCGTGGTTAAATGCTATGTTGCTTTCAGATTAGTAGGGTTAAATTTTTTCACAGGAAACAATGTCGACAATGTCGACTTCTCACAAGGAAATTTTATAAACGGTTGGTTTAATGTGTGTGCCCTCAACTGTATCTGGCAGAAGGGGTAAAATGTTATCTCTCTGGACTTCACATTTGGAAGGCCATAGGCATATTCGATTGACATTGACCTCACCTAATTAAGTGCAAAGAATGAGATATTGCTTGGAATGAACTCTCGCGAACTCACCATAATAATAGTTTCGTATAATAATAGTAATGAATGCGATGTTATTTTTAACTTACTAAACTTACACAAAGACAATAATTTGAACATACTAGATTTTAGAAAGTAATAGATAAAAACAGAGAGGTTAGCATAATAAACAAATTTGTATTGATAAAACATAGATGAAGAGACATATCATTAGGCACATAGATGGATAGATAGAAACGTAAAAAATATTAAAGTAATTGAACTTGATTGTTAAACATAGTGGATTACGGCAGAGTCATAGCGATATGTGGATTCATAGGGAAATTAGCCAAGGAAGAAAGATATCGAGCGGATGAAAATATAGAAACGAATAGACATTTCTCTGAACAAAGACAAAAATGGACAGATGAAAACAGTAGAGGTGACGATTGGCTATCATCCTTGGTCTGATTGACATTAAAAAGATGAAATATTTCTTTGAGCAACAACAAAAATGGATACACTGAATCAGGAAGTATGACAGTTGAATAGACATAGATTGATAAGAGACAGTGTAACATAGAGATTAATAAACAGTAGGTATGGGTTGATAAACAGCGTAGCTGACCGTAGATGGACAGAAAGAAACTTGGATTGATATGGCCATTGACCAGTGAAGAGTTTGAATTTTGTTTAACGGCATATGAATCTTTGGATTATTTAATGCCAAAAAGGGCGGGATTTTAAGTTGTTTTTTTAAATGTTCGGTTATAGTGAGAAGGTTGATTGAGTCAGCTTTTAATGAATTTTTTAATTCTTTTTAAAAAACTGAAAATGTCTTCTAGTTTTGTATTCAAATATGTTTTGCTGAAAATGTTTTTCCTTAAAAAAATGTATTATTGCACTTTTTTCCTTCAAAAACGTAATGCTGGTAATATTTTCTAATTATAATAATTTTATAATAGTCATAGTGAGAAGGTTGATTTGGTCAGCTTTTATTGGATTTTTTAATTCTTTTAAAAAAAACTGAAAATGTCTTCTAGTTTTGTATTCAAAAATGTTTTGCTGAGAATGTTTTTCCTTAAAAAATGTATTATGGCATTTTTTTCTTCAAAAATGTAATGTTGGTAATATTTAAAATGTTTTTTTCTGTAAAAGCCTATTTTTATATTTTCATAGTGTTTTGATTCTAAATTGGGGGTTAACTATCTGCTCAAAACTGGTACCCTAACAGACGTTTCCACTCCAGATCAGGATGGATCTGGGAACAACAGCAAATAAGAGATGGTTTCATGCTCCTCACAAAACCTTCATCAGAGGCCTTGATGCCAGATGCAATTTACCGTCATACCAAGAGAGAGCGATCATCGAGCAAATCCAAAAAATAGATCGATAGAAAAAGAGAGGATGATGGTATACTTGAGATTGATTTCGATTGTTAGGTTCAAAGATGAGTTATTTATTTTAGCAGTAACAAAAATACAGATCACTTCCTAACCTTTTATTTGAAAGTGTGAAAAATCAACGTCTTGATTGTGCTCTCTACTCTTTAAGCTTGTGTCAGATGAAAGTAATTTTAGTATATATTTCCTCATACTTATGTCTATTTGAAATAAATGTTTCATCTTTGGAAAACTTGTCGCGTTATATAGCTTAGAAAGCTATTCATCTAAGACCTACTTACCAAAGGGACTGAAATATTTGTGAGCAAACATTTCCAAAACCATTAACTGGTTTCAAATCAAATTGAAAAAATAACGTGTTAGCATTTTGTGTAATAATAATATTTCCATCGTCAGCGAATTAACTTAAACTATACCAAATGTAAACGAAATTAACCGGTTAACATTTGTTACGACAACGTATTTTTCATATGTATTTCTAAAGATTCTTCGAATTACAACCGGATCCTGAAGTACACGTTTATATCGGAAAATACGTCAAGCTGCGCTCACATAAAATTATAAAAGAACTTTGCAATAATAGCAAAAGATGAAATAAGACATGAACAATGTTTTCACCTTATCAGAAATCATCAGTGGAAAATATACGCTATTAAGTCGAGATAGACAACAAGTAAAAGAAAATTGAGTAGATTTTTTAAAATTTTCATTTCCTTAATTTTCTTGACGAAAAACTGATAGCATGAGAAAATGTCCCAATCACGTCTTTTGGTAAAATCTAATTTCCTCAGTTGAAGATCAATCAATAAAATATTTTAATAGTCTGTTTTGAAACGATGAGAACGGACAAAAAATAAAGACAAAAATAAATTCGTGTTTACTTTTAATCCTGCCTGTTATTCGGGTGATATTACACTTAATTTTTTATCCAATGTCTACTTTTCTAATCAGTTTAGATGTCTTATCTATCGTTTAACTTTTTTATTTAACAATCATTTGCGTTTATTATTGTTAATCCTTTCTATAACTTTTCAGTAACAGCTTGCACTGTGTTTACATCCCCTCAGCTCTCCTGTTCGGAGCATCCAATAAATGCACCATGCTTTGCTTACAGAAGAAATGAATGTAAATATATGGATAGTTTCTTTTATTTCTGTCCTGGAATATATATATATATATATATATATATATATATATATATATATATATATATATATATATATAAAATCTCCAACGCGTTTCATCCGATAAGAGTTCATCGGACCAAACTAATAACTTTGCGTAGTGAGCAAAAGTTAGATATCAAAAGGCAACCGCCACTTACAATTATTCACCTGTAGGAAACATTGAAGGTATTGAAACGCTGAAAGTTTCTTCTTTTAAAATTTATTTTTAAAAAGATGTCGCTGGATCGAATTTAGCCAATGTGATTTGCAACTAGGCCCCACCATTTTACTGTGAAAGCAATAAAATGTAAACGCAAATTCTACTCCATCAGCTTTTCTCGCACTTCCCGCAAGTGAAATTCTCTTCCGTTTACTTGCTTCCCCAACAGCTATAATCTGCAAACATTTAAATGTAAAGTCAATAGTCATCTTCAATCTCACTAACCTGTATCTTCTCTCTCATGCTCCTTTCTCTGTCCACTCCACTTGCAGTATTCTCATCCTCATCTTACCCATTTCCTGACACACCCTATAACCTGTCACTCTTTCTCATAACTTTCCTCCTGTGTAACCCCTCTGCAAAACAGTGGTAGTAAAAGGCCTTGTTTGGAGCGATATGAATATATAAAAAAGAACGTTAACTATCGTTTGATCATGACCAAACATTTCCAAAATTTTCAAAACCTAAATTGAACCAATTTAAGCTCATGATAACTTTGTTAGTTTACGGTTGGTAGTTAACTTTTATAGCTTTCTGGTAACTAAGGGAATAACTCAAGAATTGTTCTGTCAGGAATTTGAGGAAATATACAAAATGCGACCGGCACTGGTTTCACGAAGAGATCCAATACTTCTTCCTGACAATGCGAGTTTACATGTTGATAGCATGACAATGCAGAAGCTCACCGATTTAGAATAGGAAACCTTATCATATCTTCAATGTTCCTCTGATCTCTCGTTGACTAACTACGACTTTTTAAAGCATCTTGTCAATTTTTTAACGCAAAAGAAATTCAGTTGCCAAGAAAAAAATAATTCAAAGATTTTTTGGAAACTAAATCTTTTGAGATTTTGTCGCATACTCATTAACGAAAATAAAGTTGAATCAAAATTGATGACAATAAGCTCAAAGCAAAATGACGATCTTTTCGACTGCTAAAATTGACGGGTATTAATCTTGCAGTCCCAAAAGTACCTCCTTCCAAGCAAAAATGACGGAACATAAACTGAAATCAAAATGATATTTTCGCTGATAGATTCAAAGAACAACAAGTATATAGAAATAATAGTATACAACATAACGTTATTCGCTTTTTTTTCGGTGACATTGGCTCTAGAGTGGGTGAATCTGATCAGAGGGTCAGCGCACACACCCACACATCGCGTCCAGACGGCTGCCCGTCATGTGTTGTTAACTCTACTTCTATCTGCAAACTGCTAAAAATAAAACTTACTGACGACTGACTTCATTTAAATAGGTGTCCTAATTTACGCCTGGCAAACCTTTGTGCGTTTTATTTTTACCCTAATCGTCCAAGCAAAATTTAGCTTGCTACCTACATGCTACAGCGTGACATCTGAAAGACAGTTTATCCAAATCTTGAAACAAAATGCGAATACACTTTCACACCAACCAAGAATATATAATTTATCATAAAGGCGTAAATATTTCGATGGTAAGACTTTATATTTCTTCAGGCTTTCTTTTATCTTTGAGTTGAAAATATATTAAAATGAAATTGGAGACAAAAATTAGACATTATTTTCTGAACAACTTAATAATATTGAACGAATTATGCTATCTTAGATAATCCTGTGCATGACGGTAAAATGCATCCGGCAGCAAAGCCTCTGATTGGGAGGTTATGAGGAGCATGAAACCACCTTTTAATTGCTGTTGTTTCCAGATCTACCCTGACCTGGAGTGGTAGCATCAGTTAGTGTCCCAGCTTTGTGCAAATAGTTAGCCCCCCCCCCAGCACCAAACTGGGTTCAAAACACAATGAAAGTATAAAAATCGACTTTATAGAATTACATACATAAAAATAGACTTTATAGATGAAATATAAATTTGAAGGAAAAATTTACCAACAATATATTTTTGAAGAAAAAACATTGCCATAACACATTTTTGAGGGGAAAAAAATTTCTCAGCAAAACGTTTTTGAATACAAAACTAGGAGATATCTTCAGGTTTCTAAAATAGAATAAATACAAATTTTCATTAAAATTGGGCTTAATCAACGTTCTCACGATAACTGAACATTAAAAAATACATTAAAACACCACTTTTTCGGTAGTTTTGGCCCACATAGGTTGATATATATATATTTTTAATCATATCACCCCAAGCAGGGCTAAAACGCCACTGATGCGCAGGGGGCTATGTAAGAGTGAAAAGACTGGAAAAGAGAAAAACCGGAAACCACATCCTAAACAGGAAACAAGGGATGAGCCTATTCACCTATTCAATAAACGTCGGTGGAGTATGAACCGGGCGATAGTTTAGTCTATCTACTCCAATTGAAAAAAAAATAAAATAAAATAAAAAAGAGTGAAAAGATTGGAAAAGAGAAAAACCGGAAACAACATCCTAAACAGGAAACAAGGGATGAGCCTCTTCACCTGTTCAATAGACGTGGGTGGATTAAACAAGACTCAAAGCAATCATACTCTCTCAGACACATTTACGACTACCCTAAAAATATGCCGAAGCTTATACATCTGCTTATCAGTAATTACAATTAAACGAACTGGATGTGTAAAATTGGTTTCTATTGAATATAGCTTTTGAAAAAATAAAGCCGTAGAATGAGTAATTGAAAATGTGAGAACAGATAACTGTATAATAAACGAATAGATGTAGTTCAGGAGAAAGAATGGGATTTTAATTCTTTTGTCTTATCAGTAATTACAATTAAACGATCTGGATGTGTAAAATTGGTTTGTATTGAATATAGCTATTGAAAATAAAGCAGTAGAATGAGTAATTGAAAATGTGAGAACAGATAACTGTATAATACACAATGAGATGTAGTTTAGGAGAAAGACTGGGATTTTATTTATTTTGTCTCATCTGTAATTACAATTGAACGATATGGATGTGTAAAATTGGTTTGTATTGAATAAAGCTTTTGAAAAAAAAGCAGTAGAATGAGTAATTGAAAATGTGAGAACAGATAATTGTATGATAAACGAAGAGAGGTTGTTCAGGAGAAAGAATGGGATATTTTTTCTTTTGTCTTATCAGCAATTATAATTAAACGATCTGGATGTGAAAATTGCTGTGTATTGAATATAGCTCTTGAAAATAAAGCAGTAGAATGTGTAATTGAAAATGTGAGAACAGATAACTGTATAATAAACGAAGAGATGTAGTTCAGGAGAAAGAATTGAATTTTTTTTTCCTTTTCTCTTATCAGTAATTACAATTAAACTATCTGGATGTGAAACTTGGTTTGCATTGAATATAGTTATTGAAAATAAAGCAGTAGAATGAGTAATTGAAAATGTGAGAACAGATAACTGTAAAATAAACAATGAGATGTAGTTCAGTAGAAAGAATGGGATTTTATTTATTTTGTCTCATCAGTAATTACAATTGAACGATCTGGATGTGCAAAATTGGTTTGTATTGAATATAGCTATTGAAAAAAATGCAGTAGAATGAGTAATTACTAATGTGAGAACAGATAACTGTATAAGAAACAAAGAGATGTAGTAAAGGAGAAAGAATGGGATTTTATTACTTTTGTCTTATCAGCAATTACAATTGAACGATCTGGATGTGTAAAATTGGTTTATATTGAATAAAGTTTTTGAAAAAAAAACCCAGTAGAATGAGTCATTGAAAATGTGAGAACAGATAACTGTAAAATAAACAATGAGATGTAGTTCAGTAGAAAGAATGGGATTTTATTTATTTTGTCTCATCAGTAATTACAATTGAACGATCTGGATGTGTAAAATTGGTTTGTATTGAATATTGCTTTTGAAAAAAAAAGCAGTAGAATGAGTAATTGAAAATGTGAGAACAGATAACTGTTTAATAAACAAAGAGATGTAGTTCAGGAGAAAGAATGGGATTTTATTTCTTTTGTCTTAACAGTAATTGCAATTAAACGAACTGAATGTGTAAAATTGGTTTTTATTGAATATAGCTATTGAAAATAAAGCAGTAGAATGAGAAATTGAAAATGTGAGAACAGATAACTGTATAAGAAACGGAGAGATGTAGTAAAGGAGAAAGAATGGAATGTTATTACTTTTGTCTTATCAGCAATTACAATTGAACGATCTGGATGTGTAAAATTGGTTTGTATTGAATATAGCTTTTGAAAAAAAGCAGTAGAATGAGTCATTGAAAATGTGAGAACAGATAACTGTTTAATAAACGAAGATATATAGTTCAGGAGCAAGAATGCGATATTATTTCTTTTGTCTTATCAGTAATTTAAATTAAACAATCTGGATGTGAAAATTGGTTTGTATTGAATATAGCTATTGCAAATAAAGCAGTAGAATGAGTAATTGAAAATGTGAGAACAGATAACTGTATAATAAACGAAGAGAGGTTGTTCAGGAGAAAGAATGGGATATTTTTTCTTTTGTCTTATCAGCAATTACAATTAAACGATCTGGATGTGAAAATCGGTTTGTATTGAATGTAGCTATTTAAAATAAAGAAGTAGAATGAGTAATTGAAAATGTGAGAACAGATAACTGTATAATAAACGAAGAGATGTAGTTCGGGAGAAAGAATGGGATTTTATTTATTTTGTCTCATCAGTAATTACAATTGAACGATCTGGATGTGTAAAATTGGTTTGTATTGAATATTGCTTTTGAAAATAAAGCAGAAGAATGAGTAATTGAAAATGTGAGAACAGATAACTGTATAAGACACGGAGAGATGTAGTAAAGGAGAAAGAATGGGATTTTATTTCTTTTGACTTATCAGTAATTACAAATAAAAAAGATCTGGATGTGTAAAATTGGTTTGTATTGAATAAATCTATTGAAATAAAAGCAGTAGAATGAGTAATTGAAAATGTGACAACAGATAACTGTATAATAAACGAAGAGAGGTAGTTCAGGAGAAAGAATGGTATTTTATTTCTTTTGTCTTATCAGTAATTACAATTAAACTATCTGGATGTGTAAAATTGGATTGTATCTAATATAGCTATTAAAAAAAGCAGTAGAATGAGTAATTGAAAACGTGAGGACAGATAACTATATAATAAACGAAGAGATGTAGTTCAGGAGTAAGAATGGGATTTCATTTCTTTTGTCTTATCAGTAATTACAAATAAAAACCATCTGGATGTGTAAAATTGGTTTTTAATGGATATAGCTATTGAAATAAATTCAGTAGAATGAGAAATTGAAAATGTGAGAACAGATACCTGTATAATAAACGAAGAGATGTAGTTTAGGAGAAAGAATGGTATTTTATTTCTTTTGTCTTATCAGTAATTACAATTAATCGATCTGGATGTGTAAAATTGGTTTGTATTGAATATAGCTCTTGAAAATAAAGCAGTAGAATGTGTAATTGAAAATGTGAGAACAGATAACTGTATAATAAACGAAGAGATGTAGTTCAGGAGAAAGAATGGGATTTTATTTCTCTTGTCACCGGATGTTCATGAATAAATATATGAAGTTTTAACGTCATTTTTCAGTGAAACACACATTGATTTGGAAATAATCGCAAAAATCAAACCATAGTTGGATTTTAATGAAACTTTCAGAACTCATTCACAAATCAAATTGTTTTAGAATTTTTCTGTTAAAGAAAATATCGGTAAAAATTTATTTTAATTTGTTAATCCTCTACTGATTTAATTTTATGAAACTTTGAGTAATTCATTTTTATAGGGTTTAATGCTTATATTATTTAATATAATTTTTTGAAAAATTTAAATTTTTTGTGGGGAAGTAGGATTGTAATTACTGTAAATGTCCTGAATCGTAAAAAAAGAAATGCAATAAAACTAACACATATTTAGGAAAAAATTTATTGCTTTTATGAATAAATTATATTATGTATACTACTATTCTAAGAAACAAATTCAATGAATGACTGTTTATAAGAGCTGTATTATTTTAAATTTTAATTATAATTATTTTTAGATTACTCTGCATTCTGTTGTGTTGATTTTTAGAAATACGCGCGAAAATGCCTTTTTAGACATTTAAAAATACTTAGTTCAGAAATTTTCTGTTGTAATATATATATATATGAAAAGGTACATGGTGGTGCATAATTTAATGACAGCAAGAAATAAGCGGAATTTCGATGAAATACTAAAAACTAAAACAACCGGTTTCGTCTAAGATCTGATGTTTTATTTGTGGGAAATTTATTCTTAGAAGTTGAAAGAAAATTCTCATAAGAGGGGGTGAGAAAATTATGCAAAAGAACTAGAGACCTACCACAATCAAACCCAACAAGCAATCTCTCTGCTTAGAGAGAAGGCTTGTGAGATTTGATGCAATTTGACTCCCGAGATTTTAAATGATATAAGTGCGACTTGGTATAATATTGAAACACGGTCACACTGCTTGTATCATCTAAAAGCTCTGGAGACTATTTACATCAAATCTCGTAAGCCTTATCTCTGTAAGCAGAGAGATTGCTTGTTGGGTTTGAATGTGTTTGGAGTCTAGTTCTTTTACATATTTCTCTCACCACTTCTCATTATAATTTTCTTTTAATTTCTAAGAACAAATTTCCCAGCAATTAAATTTGAGATGTAGGAGGAAACCCGTTGTTTACTTTAGTTCTTAGTGTATAGAATGTCAACGAAATTCAGCTTATTCCTTCCTGTCATATATATATATATATATATATGACTAAACCTGTGTTTCCTTCCTTCAGTAAAGATAGGGTGTCCTATTTTCGAAAAAGTTCCATTGTTTACAAATTGAAATGCTGTTGTGATGCGGCATATATATGACGTACCGATCTGAGGTTGGAGACGCGGGTTTCACAACACGTCCCCGCTAATATACGTTCCAGTGGCTCTCTCAGACCTATAAGAACAACACAATCTGTTCTGGATTCAGCTATTGGCCGACATCTTTTGGACAATCAAGTGTGTGCCTCAGCATATGAGGACAGCTGGTTTACTGTCTTGCACAGCGCTCGGTCTACACATCATCTACGTATTTTGGAAGCAATTTGCTTGAAAATTCAACAGCCGAGCCTGTGCAGACAGAAAGAACGGTTTTTACGCTCCTTACCAGCTGTCCTCAATATATATATATATATATATATATATATATATATATATATATATATATACTTTTTATTGAGTTTTTCTCGCGATAGTACAAGTATTTTTCTGTACCGTGTGAAAAATGGTCAAATGCATTATACATCCGAACGATTTATTATTCAAATAGTCCTTATGCTATTTCTATTAAATGAATGTATCGATTTTAATGTACATCTATAGTGATGGGAATTTTTATTATTTGCATATACATATATAATGTTCATATTAAAAACATTGTTTTCAGGTATGATATGTTTGTGTAAAACTTTAATATCAGACTCAGTGTATGTAACTATATAAGTGAACACGGAGATCAATAGCTAGTGATGGGAGTTTGCAATGTGCTAAATACAAATTTAATGAGCACATTCCCACATGAACAAACATTTCGGCCACTCAGTGCTGACCAGACCACAGGTTTCACTTTCATGTATATATTGTTTTTGTAATTGGTATCAACCCAAGCAAAGTAGTAAACTTACTAAGACCTAGAGGGCTATATAGATTGGCAGAATTAGGACCAGAAACATTAATAATGAGCGGAAACACTAATCAAGATATTAATAGATGGCGGTTGTTGTAACAATTATATTTTTGAAAATTAAAATTGTAAAGCATGAGGCCTAAACGGTATTCTATCACCGATAAGCTGGAAAAAATAAGCTGAGCATAGTTAATATTACATCTATCAAGCGCAACTGTAAGATCTCGATGTCAGTCTAGAACTTCGATTATATTTTTTTAAAAAGTCAAGGTATCCCAACGAAGCTCACATCCGACCAATTACTACGGAAATATTTATAGAAATACAGAAGCAACGTTAGGGCAGTAGGAAAGTGACTGACGTCGCCCCGCCATATCAGGACCAACCGTATTGCTGATTTTCTTTAGAACTTTATCAAAGAGCTCGCGGTAAATAGCATGGCTCCGGACTATGTGTAGCTGCAATATTCGTGCATGTGATGTACAGGAAATACAACAGAAATATTCCTGAAACACTTCTTTACGTGTTTATCTGAAAGTCCATGAAGTCGCATTCACTCACGTCATCAACAGTCTTGTAGGTTGTCAACATGAAGTTCGTTTATACTTATTGCTATCTCTCAACTACAGCATAACGACTTTAATACGTAGTTTTTTGGTTCCTTTTTCTTTTTGTAGAAATATCTTTCGTGCTTTTACTTTCAAAACTTTATAGTATAATTCTTTCTTTTAGTTTTTACACAACGTCTACACGCGAAATCAGTTGTTGATCTCAGATCATTTTGCACGCTATCTCTCTCCTTTCAATTAAGCAATATTTTATTCCTAGCCTCAGTACCTATTTGATGGAATATATAACGATGTTCTTTCAGGGAAACGCAGCATGTCGATTATCGTTAATTAAATTCAACCGTAGCGATCATTATTACGAGTATTTGCTATTCTCTTGTCTATCGAAACACTTCATTTGTTCAAATATTTGCCAACAAAATCGATTTTTAGTTGCTCATTAATTGTACGTGATTATAGACGCTGCTTATATCTAGCCTAGATAGTTGTTTTTCATCTATTAATAACAGAGTTGGTTATAATATGAATAAACTCATGAGAACGCGAACAAGAAACACTTTGAAGATAATATTTGACAAAATCAGATGAAAAGGGAAAAGTTAGAACTCGTAAGAGTATAGCTGTTCATAAATATGAAATTTAGAGAGGTAGAACATTTGAAGCTGATACACTAGAAATAAGATAAAAACAAATATTTAAAGAATATTCTAAGTATAATATCGTGTCAGTTTTCCAATACTGATATTACAAGTGTACGCAAACTTTTAAAACCCAATGAGTGGCTGAGTGATTGTATGAAATAACAAGAACAATTCATAAATTGTTAGAATGCAGCTTCAAAATTTAGTAAATAAATTAGTAAATAAATTTAGATATATAAAACTGACTATATTAAGTTTTATCAATATTATGTTTCCTTTAATCAAGAAGATATTTCGTCTTTCTTTTTTCCAAAAAGATTTTAAATCTATATTTTCCAGTCATTGACGTATCCTAAAATTGTTATTTTAATATTTTGTGTTGCGTGAAATTATTTGCTTCGTTTGAATTAACGTAACGTGGGTTTATATGCCGTAAAATCAAGATCATCTTTTTGTTTTCTTATATTTCCGTATATATCTAAACATCTGGTGATTATAGGTTAGTCTCTACGTCATCAAAGCAAGGGGTTTTTAAGGTAGGGTTTTAAGTAATAATTATAATTATTTAAATCTTTTCTATATATAAAAAAGAATTTATTAGCATAATAAGCACACAGAATTAATCTTGTGACCTTTAATTGTAAGAAATGTTTCAGTTTCCTTTCTTTCAACATACAATCAGCTTTACATTCACTGTAGTGACAGATTAGGTAATTTGCAGTGGTGTGCGACAATATGAATCTATTCTCGAGGTGTATAATGAAATTTGTTTTGCGATTGCCTCATATTGTTATGCCCAGACACTGTCTCGACTGTCGATTAGTTGGTCTACAGCCATGATATACGATGGACGTTACTCCAAAGAAGTCTACGAAAATTGTAACGTGTAACGAACACACTAGCAAGCCTTACAGAATGATTGCGGATAGTGCTGGTGTCAGCCTTTCAAATGACAGTCGTGTCATAAAAGCACTAACCAAAAACGTAAAGAAAAATAAGATAGGAAGAAAAAGACATCGCTGACAGACAAAAATGAGGTCGGAAGAGAAAAAACATCAATAACAGACGACATCGTAAACTTGATCTGAAAAAGTGTGAAAGATCCCAGGAAGACATCTTTTGTTTTGTTTCTCTTAATCTGTACAAGGATATATATAATTTGTGTGTGGATATGTATTCATATTTAGCTTGAAAATGTAAACAGTTTATTCCATCTCCGTATGTTTTGTCATTTCAATGTAAAGTTTGACTTTATCATTATATATATATATTTTTTTTTTTAAAATCATCTCACCCCAAGCAAGGCATTCCACTGCCACTATTGCGCATGGGGCTACATATGAGAAGGTAAAGAGAAGGAGTGGTTATACATACGGAATATCAGGAGGAAGGTGACAGATGAGTAAGGATACCGAGGATGAGGGTTGGGCAGATGGGAAGAGTGTTTGATAGAATGGGAGCAGGTTAATGTGTTAGGAGGTGTCTATTGACCTTACATTTAAACTCCTGGAGATTGTAGCCGTCGGGGAAACAATCGTGTGGAAGTGAATTCCACAGTCGGGAAGTGCGTGGAAAGAAACTGTTGGAGTAGAAGTTGCGGTTGCATTTTATCGGTTTCACTGTAAAAGGGTGGGATCTAGTTGCTAATCTAGTATCTCGTTCAAATTCGTATTTAGCGGGTACCGTGATCTAAGTTCATCGGAGCAGAAGCCGTGAAAGTATTTATAGAAGAGACACAGGGAAGCCACGTCGCGCCCGTGGGAGAGAGACTGCAGGCGGTCTGCCAAGTCGGTATCTATAGCATTACGGACCCTCCTCTGAACCTTATCGAGAAGCCCGAGGAGAATAGCAGGAGCACCCGACCAGATATGGCAGCAGTATTCAATGCACGGGAGGATGGTAGATTTATATATATGCAGGATAGATTTAGACGGAAAAAAAATTCCGGGGCCTACACAGAGAACCGACTTTCATAGTAGCGGATTTAGCAATGAATTCGATATAGTCATTCCATTTGAGGTCCGCTGAAAGTGTGAGACCAAGGAGGCGTAGTGTTTTACTCTCTGGGAGGCAAGCTTGGTCCATGCTAATGGGAGGTAGGTGAGATTGTCGATGATGGTTAATTGAGAGTAGCTTCGTTTTAGAAGCATTAAAATTTACTAGCCATTTCTTACCCCAGTCCAATATGGATTGGAGGTCTTTTTCAATCTCGGCTGCGAGGTTAGTTTTGACGCCTACACCAGATTTTTGTAGGAGGCGAGAGTAAACTGTGGTGTCATCGGCGTACAAACCGGCGTACAAGGGAGATCATTAATGTATATCAGGAAGAGTGTAGGACCTAAGATGGAGCCTTGGGGGACACCTTCGTTCGTATGGTAGTTCTGGGAGGCATGTCCGTTTAATACCACCTTCATTGTGCGGTTAGAGAGGAATGACTGAATTAGTTCAAATAAATGTCCAGTTATACCATAGCTCCGCATTTTACATAGAAGGGCAGCATGCCAAACTCTGTCGAACGCCTTAGATATATCCAATGCAACGGTTTGGGCTTCTTCATTCCTGTCGAGTGCCTGGTATATGTACTCGGTGATGGTCGTTAGCATATCAGCAGTAGACCTGGTGAAGCGGAAACCATATTGCTTGTCCGAGAGGAGTCTGTGTGCTGTGAGATGCTGAACCACCTAGGCGTTGATAATGGCTTCGAACACTTTGCCAAAGATCGGAAGAAGGCTGATAGGGCGGTAATATGCAGGGTCAGAGGGTTCTCCAGTGTTTTTAAATATAGGAACTACAGAGGAAGATTTCCAACAGGCAGGAAAGCAGGAAACAGATAGGCAGTGGTTGTAGAGCTTAGAAAGGACAGAGGAGAGTTCAGGGGCACATTTCTTTAAGACTATTTTTGGGATTCCGTCACCACCGCTCTCTTTGTGAGGGTCAAGTTTTAAGATTATCTTAGAGACAAGCGAAGGTGTAATGTGGACATCCTTCAGTTGTGCCTCGGTTCTAGGTGAGGAGTCGGGTGTAAAAAATCCAGATGAGTCCAGACTCGAATTGTTTGAGAATTTGCGGGCAAAGCATTCAGCCTTATCTGCTGGGGAGGTGAGGACCTCAAATTTATTGATTAGCTGGGGTATCGTGGACTTGCTCTTGTTAAGTACTCTTTTACAGAGTCGACAGTAGTCTTTAGCGCCGAATTTAGAGCATGCTATGCGTTGCTTCATTCTGGCAGCAAACAACATCTTAGCTTCGTTAAGTATCCTTTTACACTTATTACGAGCTAAAGTGAAAAGGCGCCTGTTTTGGTCCGACGCATAGTTACGATAGAGTCGGAAGAAATGATTCCGGTAGGCAATGGCAGCCGAGCAAGCGGGTGAGAACCATGGAGACGAATGAGATTTAAGCTGGAATTTCCTAGCAGGGATGAAGACATCGATGCCAGCCTTAACCCAGGAGGAGACCTCGGATGCACATTCTTCGATGGGAAGACTAAAGACGTTGATCCAAGGGATGTCACAGACGAAGTCTCTGAACGAATCCCAGTCTGCTCTTTGATAGCAGTAGGATATTCTACTTGTCTGGGTTTCATGGGTCGGGCGGGAGTGGAGTGAAATATTGATGGACACCACAGTGTGGTCAGAGTTTCCGAGTGGGCAGAGTTGTCTGGTAGTGCAAGTGTCTGGAATGAAAGTGAAGCAGAGGTCTAGAAGTGAGTCCCTTCCGTTAGGATTGTCGGAGAAACGCGTGGGGAAGTCCACTACTTGCGTAAAGGATTGGGTGATTGAAAAGTTCATGCTGTGGACACCAGCAGGGTCAGTGACAGCGTTCTTCAGCCACTTGGTGTGGTGGGCGTTAAAGTCACCAAACACGAATACATGGGCAGAGGGATGGGATGAAATGACTTTGTCGATATTGTCAGAAATGATGTCAAGTAACGAACAGTCAGGGGAGGAAGGAGAGCGGTAGAGAAAGAAAAGATAGCTAATCGAGCTGAAAAGTGAGAGGCGGAAGCACATGAAAGAATGATCTGGGGATTCAAAAGATGACACCCTAGCTAAGGGAAGGGTTTCTCTGACATAGACACCAAGCCCATGCATATGAACATTGGAGTCCTTCCTGAAGAGGGGAAGTTAGCCAGGAACGTAGAACTCAGATGAGGAGATAGAAGGGTTAAGATTAGTTTCACATAGGGCTAATATATCAGGTGAGTTATTATGGAAGAATGAATCTACGCTGATGAAGTTGGTGCGGATGCCGCGTATGTTAGTGAAAGACATGCAGACAGGTTTGGGCGTTTTCAAATGTGCTGGTTTAGTTTTGCTATTATGTTTGATTTTTTCCATAGTGATTCAGTTAAGGAGAGGTCTTAGAATAGAATCAGTCGGTCAATCGTTTGCAACTTGTGAAGTATGGAGACAACATAATGTGGCCTCGGGGTTGCCCACCGAACGTTTATGCAGGGACGCCCGTCCATGCGTGATATGGCACTACAAGAACCCCGGTATTATTCAACTGTTGATCAGAGCAGCCTCTCAAGACGCAAAAATTCGGGCTCCTAATTACCAGTCGGAAGCAGCAACCAGGAAACTGCCAACCCGGTACCCTCAGAATGTAAAGACGTTGCCACCATACTCCTTAACTGCAAAGAGCTTCCAGCTGAACTAACATTAAGACCGGAGAAGGGGGATGAACCAGGAACCCCTTCCTAAACAAGAAACAAGGCGATCACTTCTAAACTCATTCAAAAGAAGGGGGTGGAGTATGAGACCGTAATAGTAAATATATATATATATATATATATATATATGAAAATTTTGTTGACCATCATTTAAGGTCTGATATTACATTTATACGTCATATCCTTACGATTACTGGAATATGAAACCTTTTAACATAAATTCAGTCAAGGGCCATATTGATACACACTTGGACGATCATGTTTCGAAAGAGACATAACTGACTGGACAGAAAATTATCCCGCAGTAGAAAGCCCTTATTTTCTGCGGGAGACTAGTTGCCATATATAGCCCATATACTATATAACCCAAACTATCCTGTTATTTAACCCATAACTGGTGGGAAGAGGCGAATTAATACCTTTCCCAAGGCTATTTCCATGTAAGTGAATGCAATGAATTCAACTGGAATTCGAACTCGGCTCCCCGATTTCTCGTTCCAAGCCGATATCCACTGCACCACAACGCACATGACATGAATTACTCCACCAAATCCATCTTAATTTTCGGTAGAAAATATTAAAAGAAACTGACATTTTTGCACAAAATCGAGAACGTAATTAATATGATGAAATGGAAACTATTCTTCTCAAAACAGGAAGAACATAAGAAGGATGCTACAAATTATGTATTTAAATCCCCCAAAATACATCGTTTTTTGAACAGCTAATGGCTTTTGAAAAAGATTTAGTCTCTGTAATTTAATCAAATTCTTGTGCACCACCAATGAAATACAGCAAAATGAGAAAATTAGGTAAACTAAGTAATCATCATTTCGTTGAAGTGGATGTATGCAATCAAGCTTTCCATAGAGAATTTTATAAACATTACAAGAGAACACTCAGCATCTGAGAAAAATTCTATAAACATAGAAGCTAGAAATCATTTCTTTCTTCGAAACTTGTCTTTTCATGACGTAGGCTACCATTGACATTCACTTGGCTCCGTCTCTTGTCGCTCTCAGTAATTTTCTCTTGGTTTCACTTCCAAACCCCGCTACGGAATCCATTTGCTCAGAATTAAGAAGTACGTCTCGCACTGCTTTCCCCCTCTCTTCTCTTTCCAGTAAGAATTTTTTTCTCGTTTACATCCCTTTCAACACCTCATCGTTGCAGTTCTGCTCCGTCCGTGAAATCCTCAGCATCCTTCTGTAAAAACACATTTGTGCTTCCTTCAGCCTCTCCTTTATCCTTTGAGATCTTCCAACATTTATTTCCATACATAAGGAGAGATATCACGTAGCAATCTACTACTTTCTTCTTTGTATCTAATGAGATTTTCCTGTTTCAATACTCTGGTTAACTTCTGAAATGCATCTTTAGCCATGTCAAACCGCCTTTGGATCTCCATGTCGTACTTTCCATCTCTACAGAACTTAATATACAAATTCGAAACCGGCACAAGTAACAGGCTTTCATCCCAGTCAAAGATAATAAAGAAAATATTATAAACAATCAACGATATAGTTTACCTAAACCTTCAAAAAACTATATCGGTAAAATTAGCAAAATTATCCTGTAAATATCGTGCAAATATACGAAAAATGCATTAGGTTTGAAACAGTTGTGTAACACTGCTGAATCTATAGAATTGTTCTCCAATTTTCCACATGTGTTTCTGAAATGCTTCTTTCATCCAGAAATTACTGCCCAATTAGTGACTGATACTTCAATGTTATGAAGCAAGCACAAAAATTGAACCTATTTCATAACGGCTGACTGTGAACAAAAAGAACTAATTCAAATTTTTGTATTGCTATGGGTGTGTTTGATTTGGCGGTACATCTGTGAATTGGTCAGAATTTTATTGTGGAGTGTTGGCGATCTCTTCTAAATAACACCGGAATAAACAGAGACGTCGGACTAATCCTCTTCCAAAATACTATCCTATATCAAACTCACCAACTAAGAAAGAACTTGATCAAGTTCTTTAAAGATCACGGACTTAAATCATTACTAACGCTAAAATTATCATCTTTGACGTAACTTTCGACCTAAATAATCGCCTATACGAAACATATATCAAGGATCCATACAGCCACATTAATACACACATTTTAACCACAATAGAATACTATACAATTTTCATAAATTCAATTTAGATCATCATCTAAATCTAGTAATAAGTCAGTTTTTGATAACATTAAAATCAAATACTAAAGCCCCAGCTAAAATTAAACAATGTAAATTTAGAATACATTGTCCGATGAACTTAGATCACTGGTGCCCCTAGGTATGAATTTGCACGAGATACTAGATTAGCAACTAGGTCCCACCCTTTTACAGTGAAACCGATGAAATGCAACCGCAATTTCTACTCCAACAGCTTCTTTTCTCGCACTTCCCGACTGTGGAGCTCCATTCCACATGATTGCTTCCCCGGCAGCTACAATCTCCAGGAGTTTAAATATAAGGTCAATAGACACCTCCTAACACACTAACTCGCACCAATTCTCTCAAACACTCTTCTACGCAACCCTCATCCTCGATATCCTTACCCATTTATCACCCTCCTTCTGACATTTCCTATATCTAACCACTCTTTTTCATCACTTTCCCATATGTAACCCGCTAACCACTCTTTTTCATCACTTTCCCATATGTAACTCGCTAACCACTCTTTCACATCACTTTCCCCTATGTAACCCCCTAACCACTCTTTCACATCACTTTCCCCTATGTAACCCCCTCACCACTCTTTCACATCACTTTCCCCTATATAACCTCCTCACCACTCTTTCACATCACTTTCCCCTATGTAACCCCCTAACCACTCTTTCTCATCACTTTCCTCTATGTAACCCCTAACCACTCTTTCTCATCACTTTCCTCTATATAACCCTCTGCGCAACAGTGGCAAAGAAATGCCTTGCTTGGGGTGAAATGATTAAAAATAAAAAAAAAGAAAGCAAAAATGGCAAAAGCAAATCGAAATCCCGAAGACTCATCATATAGTTTAACCTACCGTTTATAATTATGAAATTTTAAATTCTAAGATTTTTCTGAATTTACTTCACATGCGTTTCAATCATTCTTTAGACTAAAAAAGATTTTCAGCAAAAACAATGTTTAATTATAGCTGCATCTGGAACTTTGATAAATATATCTCACTACATAAGAATAAAATATTACATAAAAACCTGTCTAACCTTCAAAATAATAATAACCTCCATATCAAAAATAATATCACTACAAAATAAACTTAACTGCCAAAGAAAAATACGTCCTGCCCATTTAACGGTTAATGTATGGTCTAATGTATAATTTACAAATCTAGTATATATTTAAATCATACATTTAATAAAAAGAACAACACACTAAATTTATAAAGATCTTAAGCAATTCTAGTAATTATAGTAAGGTTAGTTTGTAATATGCACCTGATGATCGCGTATACAGGAAAGTCCGAGTTGTGCTTAAAACGTTGGATTATATAATACATAATCCTCCAACCACACACACACACACACACACACACACACACACACACACACACACATATATATATATATATATATATATATATATATAGATAGATAGATAGATAGATAGATACGCATGTATCATGACTTTTTCTTATATCCATAACTGGCCCTTCCATTGAATTCTTTTCTACAATGAACACTTTTCTTCTGATTCTCTTTGCTTTTGAACTATCTTAGAGCAATTCCCTGAAACTTAACTGATTCCTACATCTTTTAATTGATTTTATCTGTCTTGTTTAATCGGCATATTGGTTTCAAAGGATCACATCTGTTCCGAAAGTATAGAGACCTGCATCGTCAGATACATATCTACTCCTTTATCAACATAATTGTTTTTTTGGCTGTCAGATCTTCACCAACTCTATTAGTGTCAACGTATTTTATCAGAATATCGAATAGGGCGATATCGGTTGGTATACAACTCTTCTGGCGTGTTAAATTAGATATCGATTTTCGTAATTGGATTTGTAAAGGTTGACACGTACAGTCCTGATAAGATCTCAGTCTCTTATCTTTATTTTTTATAAACCTTTCTTCTGCTCATTTTCATTTTGCACACGGCAGACTTCACTTTTTGATCGACTAATTCTTCTTCCCAATGTGCAATTCTTGATAGGCTAATAGTTTTCACATTATATGCAGTTACCTTTTGTATAATCTCATGCATAGTTCAAAATTTTCCATTCACTAGCATTTTTCATAAAAAGTGACCAACCCTGCAAAATGTTTTACGGCGTGGGTATTTTCATTTCGGTGTTTTCAAAGAAGCACAAGAATCTGTTTTAATTGTTAAAACAATGTCTTTATCTATATGCGTTTATATATATATATATATATATATATATATATATATATATATATATATATATATACTACGTTGTGCACTTTAAAAATCACTTTAATTGTATTAGTGATAGAAATAATCTGTTAAAAATGCTATAAATTTTAATGTACCTAGTTTTAAGTATAGTTATTCAATGATTCTTTACCACAAAATTTGCAACAATTTTTACATAGGCAAACAAATTGATCGAAACATGTGGCCGATTTTATTGCCCTCCACGTTCGCCAGATTTGATTCCATTAGATTTTTATAGGAAGATGCGAAAAACGATTGTGTATGCAACCAACCCAAGTTCATTAGAAGATTTTAAGCTAAATTAACTAATGTGATTTGAGGCATTACTGTAAATCAGTTGACAAATGTTTACCGTGAACTTCAAAATCGTATTGCTCTTTTTATTGCTAATGATGAAGGACATGTAGAAACCGAAATAAAATTTTCAATAAAACCTTATAAGTACAGATTTACTTCTTTCTAATCCCTTTTACACATTACATCTATTGCAATTACAAATAAAGCTATATTTTTTTTAAGTGCGCACGAAATTTACGTATGTATATTTCTAATTATTGCGTTGTGGCCCAGTGGATATCGGCTCGGAACGGAAAATCGGGGAGCCGAGTTCGAATTCCAGTTGAATTCATTGCATTCACTTACACGCAAATACCCTTGGCAAAGGTATTAATCCGTCTCTTCCCTCCAGTTATGGGTTAAATAACAGGACAGATTGGGTTCTATAGCCTTGACCGGCAACCAATCTACCGCAGAAAGCAATGGCAACCTACTGCGAGATAATCTTCTGCCCAGTCAGTCATGTCTCTTTCGAGACATGATCGCCCAAGCGTGTATCACGTATGGCACTTAACTGACTGACTGAATATATCCCCTACCGCAAAAAGAAAAATATTAAAAAGCAAAAAAAAAAAAAAGAATTTCTAAATCATTCTATGAGTCACGTTTTCTATGTTTAAACGAAAATTTAAAATTAACAAATTCCCAAAACTAAACTTGCTCAATAAACGAAACGAAATAACTTCCATTTATCATCATTATCTAAAATATACCCTAAAATATAGTTAAATTTTGCTTGTATAACTAGATCTTTTTAATCTATCCCCTGGCATATATTGATACTCCTATCTTCTGATAATTTGTTACGCTTAACGGATCATCCCCAACGTCATTTATATAAGTTTGATGTGCAGTGCATTTTAAACAGAATCCTGTCTTTCTCTTGTTCACTATTTTAAGCTGACATAAAACTTAAAGAAAATCCTGTAACTGTTTCGCAATAGCACGCAGTAACTTTTCAGACTTGCTGAAATCTACATATGTATCATTCAATTTATTTCATCACTAGCAAAAAAACTGTCTGGGTCTCGACAGATTTCAAGTCTATCCGACTTTACGCTTACACTCAAATTAATACTATCCATCATGAGCTGACTTTCTGTTGAAACTATCCAAAGAGCACCCCACATAATTGTCTAAATTTGGTAAAAATCGTGTTGCTTTAGAGCTTCTTTGCATGATTCCTAACAAAAATAATTTCACTGTCTGACGATATGCTAATATGATTGTACCGAAACAATGGCTATTGTTTCAGTAAACTAAATTTCTATAAACTTATAGATTTATAAATATTTTAAACTTATATATAAAATATTACTACGCACGTATATATATGTGTGTGTGTGTGTATGTGTGTGTGCGTGTAACTTTTGATTTTAGTCGGAAGTGTAATTGTGATGTATTGCCCTTTCCGAAAGAGAAGATTTTCTAGAGACTGCAATAGAAAAATTGTAAATTCAGTATGATGTGAGACAAACGTTGAAAACTGGTGACGACTAAAGTGACTAAAAAATTCAGGAAGAATTTCTATACATTTTGTTAACTACTACGTTGGATGTTTCTTTTACATATATCCGATTATGCGTAATCGGAACATAAAAAATAAGATCAGATATGATTAAAATTTTATATTTCTACAGCTGTAATTGGTGATAAGTTGGTATATTTTACCATTCAGATGTTTTAAAAGTTTTCGATGGAATTAATGATTTTTTTCTTCATTCGTTCTTGTCATTCGCTACGAAGCACAATCTTACATTAATTTAAGTGTAATACTATATTATTTTCTTAATTCCATGATTTAACATGTTTTCTTTAATTTTATTTTAGGATCTCATAACTATTGACACTAGGAGGAACATTTATTCTAGGAATGGTGTTAAATATATATATATGTATATATATATATATATATATATATATATATATATATATATATAGTTTCTACTAATGCTTTTAAAATATATTTGTGTTTTTTTAAGGATGTAACTTTTTAGAACTAAATTGTTTTAAATTATTTCTTTTGAAAATAATTGCATTAAATAAATTAATATATAGCATATATTTCTTATATTCCAGAGGAAATAATGTCGAACGTCGACTGAAAGGTCAAAGATAAACCCATTTAAATTTATATTTTTAAATTAGTCTCTATTTATTAAGCTTCTAATGGTCACTTTCTCGCCGGAAACCAAACAGAAAATTAAGCAGTGTTTTTTTCCCTTGACAAAACACTAATAGGCAATAGTTGACATATATAGCTGATACTCTGTGTGTATATATATACAGTACTGTACAAAAACATTTGGACAAGAACTATTTTATTTTTTATGAGGCATCAAAATAATTTTTTGAATCAACCATGTCCTAACACTTTTGTACACTACCGATAGTGTGCAAAAGTATTATGACAGGCGCGATTTTCCCAAAAACGTCATTGAAATTCAAATACAAGGGGAAAAATCAAGTAAATTGCTAATAAGTATTATTTAAACTAGGTGTAAAAGCAATGTATTAAAAAGAAGTTATATTTAATTTTTCCTATTTTCTATTAAACAACTTATTTTGAAAAACTATCTATTGAACGTCTATAGGATATTTTGAATAAAAATAATGATAAATGCAAGACACATTTTGGGAACAAATACAAACTGATTGGCAGGAGATACCATTAGATACATTGAAGAAGCTTGTGATATCAATGCCTGGGAGAATGAAGATTGTGATCAAAGCAAAAGACTATTATACTAAATATTAAATTCATTTTGTAACACGTATTTTTTCCTGTTAAAGGATTTGTTGATTAAATCAAGTAAAATTACTTTAATGAAATTGTTTATTTATTGAAATATGCCCCACAAAAGATAAAATACTTCTTTTCCTAATACAGTAATATATATATATATATATATCCTTTCCTGTAACTAACAGTCCACTATCTTCTTGAAAAGGATTGCATTTTATTATGCATTCATAAAATATACATATCCTTTCCTGTAACTAACAGTCCATTATCTTCTTGAAAAGGATTACATTTTATTATGCATTCATAAAATTATAATTGTATTTCTGGATTCGCTTTTATAGATTTGTTTATGTTTTTGCTTAAAGAATTATTCTTGCACTTTTCCCTAAAACTAAAATGAGAATAAGAAATCACGGCTGCTAAAGTGAATTGCCTATGGTTTAGTGATTTTTTCTGTGCTATGTCAGAACCCCTGAAAGCGTGAAAATTAGATGGTTCTAACAATGCATAATATAAATGCCACTTCGCAAACAAAATATTGTTTTAATCTCAGCGTCTGGCAAAAATAAAACAAAAAGAATGGTATTTTATGGTTTTTTATATAATCTGAGACATTCGTTCAGGTCAGACATCTGTAATCTGAGAGCAATCGATTATTCATTGTACGTGGTGTAGAGGCAGAATCGCACGAATGGTATACAAATCAAAATATACAGAGGTTATAGATAACTGTCGAGAGAACATAACACTTCATTTTTTCGCTCCTCTGATCAATTATGAAATAGATACTACTCAGGGGTGTTGAGCATTACCTGATAGATAGAAAGCCCCTCGCAAGTTCATACTTGGCGTCGACACAATGATTATAATCCACCAGGGTACGCGTGCGTACAAAGACACACACACACTCACACACACACCTCATTCCAACTAAAACAAAATAGGAATGTCACTAGAATGCATGGGATTACAGGAAGTGAAAAAAATGAGAAAACTGAGAATAGGTAGAATTGAGAGAAGGAAAAATTAACAGGGTTAAGAATATCGGAGATGGAGATTAATGTTGAATTTTTATTTTTTAAAAATATATATATATTTTTTTTTATCGTATCACCCGAGGAAGGCGGTAACGCCACTGATGTGCAGGGGACTACATAAGAGTAAGATGTTTAAGTAGAAGTGAGTGAAGAGAAAGACGAAACAGATAGAAAGGAGCAAGAGAAGGATGGGAAGTAATCAGGGAAGCAAGAAAACTGGTATCGCATGTTAGAAGCAGACAACAATCTGAAATATATATATATATATCAGCATTTGCCATGAAAATATTTATACAGACAAAAGACTTGTTACATTGGTCAGAAAAGGACTAAATCTGATTCTTAGTCAGGATCAATTTTCTTACAGACCATTTATTAAGTCCTTCATGTTCATTAAAATAAAACTTTTTTGTTTTGGAACCTTTAAAATTTACAAGTTATTTATTGCGCAAACACAAACGTGTGGACTTTTTAAGTTTCTTTTTTTTTCTATAAATTAATTTTCATAATACTTATAAATTTCAAAAGTTTTCAGTCCTGGGTATGACAATGAACTGCATCCGGCAACAAGGCTTCTGATTGGGAGATAGTGAGGACCGTGGAAGCATCACTTGTTTCCAGGTCCACACTAACCCGGAGCACCTGTTAGGGTCCTAGCTATGAGAAAATAGTTAATCCCCAAACTAGGGTCATAACACTATGAAAGTATAAAAATAGACTTTTAAAGAAATATATACATGCAAATAGTCTTATAGAAAATTATTATACATTTTTGAAGAAAAAAATATTACCACAAAATATTTTTGAAGGAAAAAAGAACATATTACCAGCAATACATTTTGAATACAAAACACGAAGATATTTTAGTTTTCTAAAATAGAAAAATTATCATGAAAATGACTAAATCAAATTTCTCACATTAACAGAACTTCAAAGGAAATACAATAAATCTCAGCTTTTTGGCATTAAATGACCCACAAAGGTTATATGCCTTTAAACAAAACTGTTTCCTAGTGCTTAATTTTTATTTTACTTAATATATGCGTAATTTTGTGTTTCCAAATGTCATTTATATTGTTTAATTGTAATATGTTAATGATTATAATCCGGTACCTTGATATAATTCAAATAATATCATTATACTTTAATCTATGTTTAACATTTTTAAATATTGCTTATGATATTGTAATATTATTAATAGATAAATGTTTTAATACAAATATATTTAGTATTTTAATATATACACTCCTGATCAATAATTTAGGACCACTTAAAAATCTTTAAAAATAATTTGTTTTTACAGATAGATTTTAAACTCCTACTACTTAAGGTTACGAATACTACAATCTAAAACTTTATGAAAACAAAAAGCTACATTCCAAACATTTTATTTAGAAATTTACATTTTTATAAAATGAGGCGAATTACGCATGATCAAAATTATACGACCAGAGACAAAAATTCTACATAATTGTACAAAAAGTGTATGAAAAGTGTATGAAAACATTCAGCAACCAAATTTAATAATGAGTTCTACCTCCACTGCTTTTCATGACTTCAAAAATTCTGTCGGGCATGCTAGAAATAAGCGTTTCCATTAATGTGCGGTGGATGTTGCTCCAGTTTCTGAAGATGACTTCACGAAGTTCATTTCTTTTTGAATCTTGTTTACCATTTCGATAAACATCTCTTGTCATCCATCCTCAAACATTTTCAATTGGGTTCAAGTCTAGTGAGCATGCAGGATGCCTCAAGAGATGGACCCCATTTTCTTGTAGAAAGGTCAAGGTCCATCGTGTAGCGTGGATTGCAGCATTATTCTGTTGGAATAACCATCCATCCACACACTGGTGAGATCATCTCCGCTGTATCTCTGTCGAGGACTGACATGCGACTGAGAAAAATTATATTGAGAGTTGTCCGGTCGAAGGGAACATTATACCGTAGTTAAAACGCACCATTTCACCAACGATGTGGATCGCAAGTCAACACTGAGGCCAGCGCGATCGACGGTTGCGGGGACTGTACAGTTTTTGCCCCTTGCCCATTTGTATGCGTTGGGGTCCCCATATAAAAACCTCAATCTTGTCACATCCCCATCTTAGTGGGGGCACGAGGTAACTCTCGGTCTTAACAAATCACGGATGGTTAAGACGATATAAACCGGTGATTTGCCGCAGTGAAACAGCCTCAATTTATCCTGTCATAACCTCGGTTTTCCTCCCGCACAAACGTTGTGGAATCTCTTTGGAGATTTCCTGATTAACTGTCTGCCTCTATGCCAAGATTTCATTGTGGACTATGATTCTCACATTGAAAAATCTGACAAGTCACGTTAGTTTTCAAGCAGAACTTGCAGTTAGTTTTCAAGCAGAACTTGCATATATATATATATATATATTATTTATTCATAAATTATAACATGGATATGTTACAATATCACTACAAATGTAGCCATTTTGTTTCAACACTTTTGTGTCTTGTCAAGTGATTTCTTGGTTCTTAAACCAAGACATCACTTGACAAGACACAAAAGTGTTGAAACAAAATGGCTACTTTTGTAGTAATATTGTAATATATCCATGTTATAATTTATGAATAAATAATATTATTAGCTCTACTTTTGTATTGAGCACTTTTTTTAAAAATAGTGTTTATATATATATATATATATATATATATATATATATATATATATTAGATTTCTGTCTGTCTTTTCGGTGATTTTCCCTTCAGGGCATTGGTGAGGGTGGCCCAATAAGTTTGTTGTTTTTGCTTTATCTCCTAAACTCAGTTCTCTTGTCTATTTATACAAGCTAGACAGATTCTTTTTTGTCTCTATTGCCTTGAATTCAACTTTTCCGCCCACTCTTTTCTGGGTATGACGGTAAACTGCATCCGGTAGCAAGCCTCTGTTTGAAATGTTACGAAAAGCATGGGACCACCTTAATTGCTCTTGTTCTCAAGTCGACCCTGACCCAGAGTGGTAACACCTGTTAGGGCCCCAGGTATGAGCAAATAGGTCACTCCGAAACTGAACTCAAAACACTATGAAAGTATGACAATACTCTTTATAGAAATATATACATAAAAATACACTTATATAAATTTTTTGAAAGAAAAATATTACCAATACATTTTAAAAAAATGCCATTATACACAATTATTACTAGCAATACATTTTTAATACAAAACTACAAAACATTTTCAATTTCTAAAATAAAAAGTAAAATAAAAATCTTTCATCAAAATCTGACTAAATCAACCTTCTCACTACAACCGAACATTAAAAATACCTTAAAACCCTACTATTTTGGCAGTAATAAATCACAGAGGTTGATATGCCGTTAAACAACGCACTAACTCAAACTTTTCTCATGTCCTAAAAGTTTTTACACTTTCTATTATTTATGTATTTTTTGTTTGGTTTTTCTTAAAATTTAATGGCTCTCATAATCATTCTATGGTATTTCCGCTATTCATCTGGAGAATTTAATTTCAAAATTTTTCTTCCTCTGTGAGGATTTTGCCCAGCAATAACTACCATAGGAGAGAATCGATATACCATAACAGTTCAGTAATCTTTTTGTTTTTTGTTTCTACCGATATTCTACTTAATACTTTGGAAGGCATTTTTTCGCTTTTCCGATGTGACTTTGGAGCAATATGAAATTCAGTCGAATACAATATATCCGTTACGGCAACCATCCTATTTATACCAGCAATCAGTTATACCTAATTTGAGAAGAGAAATAAATCGTGCTCGCCATTCTGGCTATTGAGCCATTTCAACAGACCTACACGATTTCGGAAACTTACACCACCATCTCACTTTGTGGGCTATGCAAGCCTTATTTGTGTTTCATGTGTTAATGATCTATAGCGCTCCAGTTACTTTCACATTAAATATCTCAGTTTACCGGCATGAAGAACTCAATACTCTCAACCTACCCAGAAGGATTAAAGGTGCTAAAGAACGACCTCATGAAGCTAACTGATATTTTTCTTGGACTAAGCGCATCGTTATGAACCCCGTGGAAAAATGATGGATGTGAAACTGACCTGAAAACCATTCTTAAAACACCGGTCACGATTTTAAGCCTCCATGATAAATATACAATTGATGTATTCGATGGAAATACTAGAGTTACTTCTGTTGATATTTGTGCACACATTTTTGCCTGATAAACGTTACTCATTATTTCATTTAGAAGGCTAAAGATTTACTTGGAATGTGACAATTCACGTTTTCATGTTTTTCTGAATTGATTAAAAATCCTGTAATGCAAACCATGCATGCATGCATATTTGAGAATTTATTTTAAAACTCATGTTTTTATAATCATGAGCCAGATAAAACTAATTTCTCAAGAGCTCAATATGCATGAATCTTCACTTTAAGCGACTGAATGTTTTATTTTAGATTTACACAAAGAGATCAGGGATAAAAACAATTTCCAGTTGTTAGTTAATTTTTGCATGGTTTAAACAAATCCACGTTCATTCATTATTGGATTATTAACTGTTTGAAGCCCAAATGTGTAGGCACTTTCACACAGTGACCTGTATACTAGCCGATCGGGTTCAAAACGTTAAGAGGTGATTAATTGAAATAACCATGTTGTAATCGTTAGGGACGTACAGATAATGGAAATTTTCAGTATACGAGAGATGCTAAAAGTTCATAGGCTGACAATGAAAGAACGATGCTAGATATGCAAAATATTGTATGCATGAACCTCAACTCGTCTTGTCTTCCCGATAAACTTATATATGAAAATTCATAGACGACTTTGAAAGTTTCTAGTAACGACTGATTATGAAAATAGACAAAATATGGCATTGTGATTTTATGTGTTTGTAGAAACAAGCATTTAGCTCTCTAAGGACATTGTGCTGACATAGTTTTTAAATGGTTTTTTAAATTTCAGTTTTATGCAAATTTGCGCAACTGAATGAACAACAGAAGGAATAATCTAGATGTCTCAATGTTCTGCACCTTCCACAATCAAAGAAAAGAATGATAGTGTTCATTAGATTGTAACAGATGGCAGGTTATTAACTATAAATCAAATAAACCAATGCTGTTAGCATATTCAGTGAGAGAGATGAAAATATTCTTCACAAAAAATTGGCATGATAAAGGTATCTGATCGATTAATGCCATGTTTTCTGACATCTGATCAAAAGCACACCAAACTGATCATATCCCTGGGAAATATAGCATTCTTTGATTTAGGTACAGCTGTTTTTTAGACGATGAGTTTGAGTTTATCAGTTTGAAGCGAGGACGAATAGATAATCTATGTTTCATCTTTCAAAGTGGTTTCATTTGCAGAAAAATAATTGCCTAAGTTTTTTTTATACTTTTTAATAAGAAATTGTTCATCAATTATCTTCGAAATGTTCACACCATTAATAGAGTATTCTACCAATTTTTAGAGACAGTTACGAAGGACAGTTACGATCAAGCGCCAAGAAACTTAGGAAATGCCTCCTCTTTTATCAAGACATTGCTTCAGCACTCAAGTCCTTATTTTTAATGGCTCCGGTGCTTCACTGATTTTGGACTGGTGAATTATCGCTGCCCTAGTCTCTTGTACCGTGTGGAACTTGAAATGTAACCGCCACTTTTATTATAAGAATTTTTTCTCGCACTTCCCGTGTGAAGTTATCTTCTATTTACTTGCTTCTCTGATCGCCAAAATCTCTAAGGGTTTAAATGCAACAACCATATTCTATTTTTCGAAACCCCCGAGACTGTTTAAATTTTCACTGTAACCGCCTACACCCTAATGTCAGTCTTACCTGGCTTGGAGTAAATTAAATTAAAAAGAATTATCTGTCCGCTAACAGGAGAAAAACTTAGCTAGGAACTGCTAACGTAGTGTTGATTCCAAATCTGCTGTTGAACTTTTTGACTAACAGGATGATAGCTTTCTGTAAGGTGATTCAAGCATTTTAACACAAATTAGTTTAAGGAGACAACCTAGCGGATAAAAGCTTTGGTTATATCCAGTGACTTCAAGCAAAGATTTGTAAACTCACTAGCTGGCTACAGCAGCGGTGAACAAATATGTAGGGAGTTGAGGTAATGCGAGATATGACAACCAGAAGTGGCATGACCCGTGGAACGAGAACAATATAATTCAGTGACCGATATAATTGATTAGATTAGAATTCTCAATGACCTGAAGAAGATCAGAGAGTACGACAGAAAGTTCATGTATATGTCTGAATAATGTGAACATTGTCAATAATTAAAATATCTACTCTCAGAAGACAACTATTGATGAATCAGTGTATCAGATTTATTTTAATATAACGATACACTGATTTTTGAACCGTTATTAATCTTATTAAAAAGTGCTAGTTTTTCGCTTGTTTTTTTTTTAGTTTTCAAAGATATAGATTATCAGGTTTTCTGATAAATGAGTCACAAGAAAAATGAAAAATAAACCTTAAATTTTCTCGAAACAAACTTGCTGAAAACGAATATTTAAGGTTACAAATCTGTTTCATAGATCGATCAACATATTCAATATTTTTCCTTTGACTAGGGTATCAACTAAAATCAATATATATCTCAGATAATTGAACTGCGTCTTTCTTTACAGAAATCAATAACCTCTAGTTTCTTGAAGACCAAGACGCGAATCTGTTTCGGCACGATTTTATTGATTCAAACCGAAAAGTACAAATAAGTAAAATCAAACCTGAATATAATGAAGCAAAGAAAATATTGAAAATCGAAAGATAAAAAAAAACAAAAAAACTGTAATTTATTTTTCACTCTCGCTTACTGGCCATCATTCGGAAATAACCACATTAATTCTCAAGTTACGCTACACGATAATTAAGTTTTACTTTCTGGTAAATCTAAACATACCGATTTTTTTCTCTATCTCTTGAGTCGGAAAGGTCTTGTATATTGCCATCACTTTTAATGTGTAACCATGAATTAGTCTCTCGTTTTGAGTTCATAAATTTGGGAAAATATGTTGAAATAAATATTACTGTGAATATTCCTCTCACCTTAATCTACCCGGGCATGACGGTAAAGTGCATCCGTCAGCAAGGCCTCTGATGGGGAGGTTGTGAGGAGCATGGAATCATTCTTAATTGCTGTTGTTCTCAGGTCAAACCCGACAGAGAGTGGTAGCATTTGTTAGGGTCTCTGCTGTGGGCAAATAGTGAACCCCCACACTGAAGGGACAAAACCCTATAAAAATACACTTTTATAGAAAAATATATATTTTTAAAGAAACATTTTTTGCCATAAAACATTTTTAAAAGAAAAAAAAATAATTCTCAGCAAAACATTTTTGAATACAAAACTAGAAAACATTTTTAGTTTTCTAAAATAAAAAAAAGAATAAAAACAGAAAAAAAATCATTAAAATCTGACTAAATCAACATTCTAGCTATAACCGAACATAATACGTTTATGAAGGAAAAAAAAATCCAGTAATACAGTTTTGAATATAAAATTGAAGATATTTTCAGTTTTCTAAAATGAAAAAAAATAAAAACAATTTTTCATCATAATCAACCTTTGCACTATAACCGAACATAAAAAAAAATTTAAACCCCTACCTTTTTTGGCATTAGAGGTTGATATGCCGTTAAACAAAACTGAAAAACACCATTTATATTTTGGAATTACGTAAGTTTTAAGAAAACGATTTCTTCTATGGTATTTATTACGTATTTTCCAGAGTAAATAATAATCCCGGTAGCATAAATAGAGTAAGCTAGATACCGTAAATAAATAAATCCGGATGAGTCAAAAACAGTCAATAGTATTTTTAACAAACATCATGGCAAGTAGCCCAAGAAAGTCTTGATATTATAACCGTTAGAAAAGAGTTACAAAAGTTATGACACTCAATTCCAGCTACTTGTTTCCAGTCAAATTTAATATTCAAAAAGTTTTTTCCCCAATTGTATTTGCGTTCAGTAACTTTGTGTCTTAGTTGCTTTATTATCTTTAGGGGAAAATGATTAAAAAATATTAAATATCCCTTGGAGAGAAAATTTATTTAAATATACGCAAGCGACAGAAATCGAAGCAAATAATTATTTGCTTCAACAACACAGCAATGTAGTGACCTACAAAATGAAACATACAAATTTAATCGTTTTATTTTGTGCATCGTGTCTTTTAAAGATGAATGTGATCATTACCCACCACATCCTTCTGTACTTTGTCGATCTTAACCTCTTTTCTCTTATTTCTCCCAAGCACTGCTTTGTCATCTACTTGCTTAAGCTCATCAAGTGTGTCACGTGTGGCTTTCTACTGTATCTTTCCCTCAATACATCGTGGGAGTAATAGTTTTCCAAATCTCTCATTCCTCATTTTGTGTCCCTGACATTTCAGTTGTCTTTGCCTGATGTAAAATATGTTTCTATTTCGTTTCTCTCTTCTTCAGAACCTTGTCGTTGCTCATATGTTCGGTCCATATTATCCTTAGAATCATTTTGTAGAACCATATTTCTCTTGCCCTAAGTCTTTCCTTCATATTTGATGAAATTGTTGAGCATTCGCTGTTATATGGTTGAATAAATATCACATTAGAATCCAATAGTCTTTTGTTACCAACGAAAATTTCCCGTTTCAATACTATGCTTAGCTTTTGGAATGAGTGCTTGGCAATGCCAATACGCTTTTTGATCTCCGTGTCACACTTTACATCCTGTTAAAACATTTCCCTGATGTACCTGCTTTATTTTAGTATCCACTAGCATAATAGCCCGGCATTGCCCGTGCAACTCAGAACATTTTAGTAGTAGTAGAAGATGCCACTTTTTATTTTACATACTTTGTTTTTGTTTGAAAAAACACACATTTTAAGAAATATTTCTTTTTTTTTCAAAATTACGGGAAAAATATTCACATTGTTTTGTTGACCAAATGAATTTTTAAAACCTCGGAATAAAAATCAAATATAAAGGCACATTTTTTTTAAATAAATAAATATTTTATTTGCGTTTGATACGTGTGATTTGATTTCCGTGACGTAATTCAGAAACCATCTTAGATCTTAGATGTTTTACGGAGCAAATGTAAATAATCCTGTCTATTGGCCAAAAAGTGCAAAAGGGAAAATTGTTTAACTTAAACTCAAAAAGTATGTGTCGACCTGGCTTCTCTGTATATATATGTCCCATAAAGGTTGAATGGCGTAGCTTAAAAAATATAGTCGTGCATAGGAAACAGTTACACACAGACTCACAGATTGCCTTTTATATATATAGATAAACTCTAGTTAGTATATAAGTCTTTTTTTTTTTTGCTGAGGACAAGAACGGTTGACTTATAAGATGTAAAATCACTTGAAATTAGAAAAATAAAACCATCTTGTCAGTCGCTTTACGTTAATTTTTTTATTACCTCTGCATTAATGATGAAGATATTTTATTCGTTCGCATCTCTCTCTCTCTCTCTCTCTCTCTCTCTCTCTCTCTCTCTCTCTCATCAAGATATTTCAAGAACCATGGATGGATAAGAATAGAGAAGCCCGAACCGTCGCCTTGGATATCTCTAAAACATTCGACAGAGTATGGCAAGCCGACCTTCTACGGAAACTGCAAAGCTATGGCATAACTGGACTTTTGTTGGACTTAATCCGATCATCCCTCTCTAACCGCACACTGAAGGTGGTATTAAACGAACATGAATCCCAGAACTACCCTAAAAATGCAGGTGTACCCCAAGGCTCTATCTTAGGTCCTACACTCTGTCTAATCTATATCAATGATCTCCCCGATGCCATAAGATCACAAGTATGCATATACGCCGATGATACCACAGTTTACTCTCGCCTCGATCAAAAATCTGGTGTTGGTGACAAGGCGAACCTCGCTGCCGAGCTTGAGAAGGACCTTCAATCCGTGGTGGATTGGGGTAAGAAATAGCTCGTAAAATTCAATTCTTCCAAAACGAAGCAGCTGTCAATTAACCACCTCAGACAACCGCAACTCCCTCCCATTAGCATGGAACAGGCTTGCCTCCCAGAGAGGCAAGCCTGTTCCTTGGTCTGACACTCTCAGCGGACCTCAAGTGGAATGACTACGTCGAATCCATTGCTAAATTCGCAGCTATGAAAGTCGGCTCTCTGTGGAGGGCCCGGAAATTCTTTCCGCCTGAATCTATCCTGCAGTTATATAAATCCACTATCTGCCCGTGTATTGAGTACTGCTGCCACATCTGGTCGGGTGCCCCTTCTATTCTCCTCGGGGTTCTTGACAAAATACAGCGAAGAATCTGTAATGTGATTGATACCGACTTGGCTAAGCGCCTGCAGTATCTCTCTCACCGGCGTGACGTAGCTTCCCTGTGTCTCTTCTATAAATACTTTCATGGCTTCTGCTCTGACGAACTTAAATCACTTTGTGCCCTCTAGATGTGAATTTCCACGAGATACTATATTGGCAATTGGGTCCGCAATTTCTACTCCAACAGCTTCTTTCCTCGCACTTCCCGCCTGTGGAATTCCCTACTGCATCCTTGCTTCCCTGACGGCTACAACCTCCAGGAGTTTAAATGTAAGGTCAATAGACACCTCCTAACACACTAACTCACACCCACTCTCTTCAACTCTCTCCCTATGTACATCCTACGTCGTCTATCACCCTCCTTCTGACGTTTCCCATACCCAATCCCTCTATGTAACCCCCTGCGCTCTAGTGGCAGTGGAATGCCTTGCTTGGGGTGACACGATTTAAAAAAAACTCATTGAAATTTCAGGGATAGTTGACCTTATTGATAGAAATGTTTTGTTAGAAATAAAGAAGAGATTTCTGCACTGTTACGTGATATGTCTTGTATAGTAGCGAATGCTGGATGGTAAAAAGAGACCTGAAACAACAGGAATGAGATTCTATAGAAATTATCTTGATACTATAGGCCGACCATTTCACTATCGGCGAGGTTTTATGGAAAATGGAAACAAAAATTAAACTTGTACTTAAAACCAGAAGTTGAAATATTTGTGTTATTTAATATGGAAAGAAAGTATGGTAAACCTGATACTCACAGAACAGATTACGGGAGAAAAAAGGACAAAGGAAAATAGCAGTTAACGTACCTGACGAGCAAATTGATGATAGAGAGATATAACAAAATAGTAAAGGTTAAGAGCTACATGTGAAAGGAAGACGTGGAGGGCTTTGATATTCAACGTGTTGAATGGATAAGGCCAATAAAAGAACGGTCTGATTGGCACAAATGTATGGCTGAAATAGTGGTCAGGTAAAGTTGCCCCTTTAGCCATTAGGAAGATGGAATAGTTGTTGGTTGTTTTATGGCATATCGACCGCGGCGGGTCATTTAATGCGAACTAAATTTTATTTATTTATATTAATACCTTTTTCTTTCAACAATTTATTGTTGTATTTATCTAAGTTTTGTGTCTAGTAATACTTTTTTCTTTTGAAGTATCAAGATTCATTGTGATTTGTTTTTAAGGGTAGGGTCCCCAAGTCCTACGCTGTTATTTAACCCGTAACTGGAGGGAAGAGACGGATTAGCACCTTTCCCAAGGGTACTAGTGCTTAAACCTTTCCCCAGGGTACTAGTGCTTAAAATAAATGAATGCAGGGTATTCAACTAGAATTCGAACCGAACTCAGCACACCGATTTCTCTTTCCGAGCCGATATCCACTACTGCTCCACAACGCACATCCGTCACTAAACGCTTACAGCACCTGATATTTCAACGCGGTTACCCATCTAAGTACTGACCAGGCTCAACGTTGCTTAACTTCGGTGAGCGAGCGAGAACCGGTATATTCAACGTGATATGACCGTTAGCCAAGACGGAATAGAAGGTGGCCGTTAAAGGAATAGATGCATTCAAATTATAGCAGATATATTGCAGTATAAATAAATTACTACATCTACTAGGAGGAAGTTTAGCTCATTGAGAGGAGCAAGAATGTTTTTTCTTCATAATCCATCTTGTACAATTGTCATTCTAAAATTAGAATGCGTTGAATATTTTTCTCATATCAGGTATTGTTGTATACGTTGTTTCTTGACAGAATTCAAATATGTCTGCGATGTAATCGATGCTAACGTGTTATCTCGACTTAAGTCTCTTTCTTACCCATGTGATGAAGCTTTTTTCTGTCTTTTCTGAAAATCTTTTCACAGCGACTGTTCTAATGAGCTTTTTTTTTACACTAGTACCTTGATTTCAAGAATTTAAGCGAGCTACTTCATTGGCAAACGGATCTCACCCTTTTACTGTTTAACTAGCTCTATGCAACCGCCATTTCTACTCTTAGTTTATTATTCCGCACTTCTCAAAGAAATCTTGCTTCTCTGATAATTAAAAATTAAAAAATTGAGAAATATAAATGCAACGACAATCGCCATATTTTTTAATATTGTTCCTTTGTGATTTTTCCAGCTCTCCCCGTCAAACTGTTCATAGTTATTGTATCCACATGCTGTGTTATTTTCATACAGACGATGTTTTATTCAATTACACAAGACCAACCTCGTTAAAAGATAAATGGAGATACAAATTCTCGTATTTTTTGGGTTCTACTAATGCTCTTGGAAAAGACATGTATCCATCTTTGTCCATCCATGGCAGGTCAGATAGAACTTTCGAGGTGGAAAATAGCCTAAGGAATGTAAAACTTAATGCAAAATGAACGGTTAAATGCTCCGTCAGACTTCATTGGCTTAGCCACACCCACTGCTGTTATAGATGCAACAAATATTTGCTTTACGATGACCTTGACATTGATATGATTGTTTATTAAAATTTGTTCTTGGTGTACATAGGAAGTATATATTGTGTACGTCATAAACACTCATAATAAACTATGTAATTTGTGCAAATTTATTTAATCTTCATTATTCAGCACCACTTAAGTGTTTTCGATAATAAATACAAGATTTACATGCAAATAAATTTTCTAAAAAGCACAATATGTATAAATATATGTACCGCTCCGAATAGGACAAAATAGCTTATGTAAAAAGCCATTTTTACCCACCTATATCATTTATACTGCCTGTCTATACTATGTAAACTGGCATTTCTCACGGTTGAACTCAGATCAGGTGATGCTGCAAGACAATCATAGCTTTCGAAAAGCAAACGCGCATGCTGATAAAACCGCCTTCGTAAAAATAAATTAATTAATTAAACCTGGGACGTATTTACATTGTACAATCTGTTGTCATCGTCTTTATTTAAATATTCATGACATTTCGGTCGTTGTACATATTAATATTAGAGACGTTTAGTGCTTTTTTTATTTTAAATGCGTCAAACGGAAGCAATATACACATGCATACATAAACGAATACGTACGTGCATGCATGGCTAAACACACAGGTAAATACGTGTACAACCATACAGTTATATGAGAGAGGAAAATATTTTCTACATGCGCCGATGACATAAGAAGTTAACACTACGACTGATTTTCGATCCCGGCTGGAAGCAATTGGATGTCTAGCTCACTGATGTGATGTGATACAGCAAAAGAGACTTGTATGTGGATGACTAATATATATGTATATGTTGCTGAGAAAATTATCACGTTTATATATCAAATATAAGTTCATGCTTTTTTCCAAATCTAGTATTTTAATGATGTTGAAAAATATAATTTTAGGAAACATGATTCCTTTCGTACGTGTTTGTGACAACGGCCTCATGCTTTTTTCTGTAAAAACAAGATTACGCGTGTTTCTATGATTAAAATTAGGCACTATTACTTCCCAATACTTTTTTATTATGACCAATAATTTTTTCCTATAAGCCTGTTATAGTTATAAAAAATGTTGTCAGATGTATCAAGATACACACCATAATGTCACAGGCGTCAGCCTTATGGCAAGCCACTTTATATCCACACGCAAAAAAGAAGACTTCTCTTACATTACATATTTAGAATAATCGCGGATAATATGTAGTTAATTATAGAGTGAATACATGTTTCAGTGAAGTAATTTACAATTGAAAGT
Source organism: Ascarosepion bandense (assembly GCA_037127315.1). Classification (NCBI taxonomy): domain Eukaryota; kingdom Metazoa; phylum Mollusca; class Cephalopoda; order Sepiida; family Sepiidae; genus Ascarosepion; species Ascarosepion bandense. The sequence goes on along the minus strand of JBBBDQ010001742.1, from coordinate 1,169,733 downwards.
ATTGGTTTCTAAACACTGAGTAAATTAAATTAGATCAGATCTCTACTGGTAAAGAATCTGCATGTGTGGCGTTCTGAAGTGAAGTGGGGATTACGCATTTTCTCTCACGTCCCCAAAATTAAGTTCAACTGAAATGAAGCTTAAAGTAATAAACTTACAATTTCATTTCATTATATATATATATATATATATATATATATATATATATATATAAATTTTCCGAAAAGTAATAATTCTGTTTTTTTGTTTGTTTTTTTGTTAGACATTTTTCATGGATATTCGTATTTGAGTAGATAATTATTTTTTATTTTTCTTTAATAATTAAACAGTATATATATATATATATCGTCCTGTATATTCGAGAAATCTTAAGAAAATTTACATCTTCCTAGAAAAATTTCTCGAATATCCAGGTCGGTGTGTATGTATATATATATATATATATATATATATATATTTTGTTTAATTATTAAAAGAACAGTATCTTCTCAAATACGAGTATCCATTAAAAAATATTTAAACAAATATACTCAAAATAGATATACATAGATATACATAGATATGATTACATTTCGAGTTCAATGTCAACGCCGAGATGGTTGACATCTCAAAGCCCACAGTCTCTTCTCTGACAAACATTATGGTTTCCACTTTACCACATCTACTGCTGATCTGCTAGCAGCTATCACTGAGTATATATTCTAGGTTCTCGATAAGAACGGCAAAGATCAAGCTGTTACCCTAGATATCGGCAAAGCGTTTGACAGTCTTGCATACTGGTTTCTATTCAAGCTACGGGGCTATGTTATAACTGGACGATTGTTTGACCTAATCCAGTCATTCCTTTCAAATGAAGGTAGTATTAAACGGACATGCCATCCGATATTATTATACGTATGCGGGTGTCCCTCAAGACTCTATTCTAGGTACTACGCTTTACTGGTCTTCATCAACGATCTCCTCGGTGTAATCAGATGCCAAGTAGGCATTTACGCTGACTACATCACCGTTCATTCACGCCTCGATAAAAAATCTGCCGAAGCTGAAAAAGCGAGCCTCACTCCCGAGCTGAAGTGGACTGGGGTTAAAAAATGTTCGTGAATTTTAATGCTTCGAAAACGAAGGTGCTACTTATCAACCACCAGAGACAATCACACTTACCCACCATTAGCATGGATCAGGCTAGTCTTCCTGTAAGCAAAACTCTGCATCCTCGGCCTAACCTTCTCAGCAGACCTCAGGAGACCTCAGCAGACCTCAGTAGAAGTGATATGACTACATCAAAGTCATAGCTACATCTACTGCTAAGAAGTAGGTCCAGGAATGCTTCCTTTGAATCCATTTTGCACATATATATCCACGCGTGTATTGAATACTGCTGTCACATCTAGTCGGGTGCCCCTGCTATTCACCTCGGGGTTCTTGACAAAATCCACCGGAGACACTGCAATGTGATCGATCCCGACATGTTAGCTCACCTGCTGTAACTTTCTTACCAGCATAATGTGGCTTCACACTGTATCTTCTAAAAATACTTATACAGCTTTTGCTCCGACGAGTGGTTTCACCTCTGAATGAATTTACTGTAGCTACTAGCCTAGCAAGTAGGTCCCATATTTTTGCAGTGAAACCAATAAAATGTAAATGCAATTTCTACTATATCATCTCTTCCCGCAGTTCCCCGCCTGTACAAATCGCTTCCGTATACTTGTCTCTCTGTCAGCTACAATCGCCAAGAATTTAAATGTAATGTTATTGCCATCATCTATCTCTCTGACTTTCATCCTTTCCCTCGTGTTTTTTCTCCATCCACTCTACTCTCATCAGCTCTCTTCAGAGCACTATACATATCGTTCGATTATATATTCTCTGACGCCCCCTATATGTTGTTTTTCCTCAGCACTGTACTCCTATGTAAGCCCCTGCAGACCAGTGAAAGTAAATCTGCCTAGGTTAGATTGAAATATATATATATATATATATATATATATATATATATATATATATATTGTTTAATTAGATTTTCGTCATAATAAAATTAGACTCGTACACATTTTTATTAAAGTGTTCACTACAATTGTATTGTAGAACTTTTGAATATTCTTTATTTTAAACGAGTTATTACACGACCTATGTTTCTACCATGTGATGTCTTCAGGTGATCTGCAATAACTGATTGCGTTCTTAAGAAAAACGGTAAAATCAGTTATTTCAAATCGCTTGAAGACACCACATGATAGAAAAATATGTCGCGTAATAACTCGTTTACATATATATAGATATATATGTGTGTGTGTGTGTGTGTGTGTGTGTGTGTGTGTGTGTGTGTGTGTGTGTGTGGTGGGGTATGTGTGTGTGTCGGTGTGTGTGTCGGTTTGTGTGTGTCTGTGCATTGTTAGTATTTAAACTTTTTTCGCGTTTACTGGGTTTTCCTGTATTAGCATTTGTCTTTTGTTCGACTAACGTGAAAATTGTTTGTCATTTTTTCCTTCTGTTTACCTAAATTTATTTATCAAATTTGCATTTTTTAATTTTTTCGCTTTTATCACTTGATAGTTGAGATGCTAGTACTGTCAAAACCCTATCTATTAATCTATTGTGTGCTATTAATCTTTTCATATTCTCCGGCTATTTTAGGCCTAAATCCTTGTATATTTTTTCTATTTCTAAAATTAAACATTTTGTTATTTGTGTTTATTTATGGGCAGCTTTTTCGTAATTTGTCTTGATGTCTAGTGCTTTTGTTGACTTAGTTTTAACTATATAAAAAACGTTGATGTTTACGAACATAAATTACTAATGTATATATTGTTTATATACCTTAAAGTATATTGCGCTAAAGGTTGCCATAGTGATAATGTAAAAAATATTCCATTGTCTATAAAATATTTCCATGGCATGCGTTTTAAAAACCTCTTGCGACAACAGTTTAGTTCCAAGCCGGAGATAGGAGAAGGCAGACAACTTGGGCGTCATACCCAGCTGAATAAGTTATATGGAGCTCGGCAGTTCAAGTTGGCAGTCTATTTAAATGAAAAATAAACTCGCTCCTGCAATCATATCTATAGGATACAAATCCTATATCAAAAATTGCCTAAAACGAAAAAAGTAAAATTGCACACCAGCAAAATTAGATCAAAACGACAAAAACATTTTGAAAAAACCCAGACCAAGTCAAATTTCACAAGTCAGTGTGAAAAGTAAGCTCCTGGATTCTGATTGTATAGGAAAGAGCAAATTGATCTTTGACCCCGGTCAAATCTTCTTAACACCTAGATAATGGGTATGTGGTTTTGATCTAGTCACGTGATAAGTTTCACTACTTAAACCGGTCAAGTCAGTCCGAGATGGGAGCGTTAATCTGAAGGACCTCACAAGATGTAAGGAAATTTTAGAACGCCAAGGTCGTGTCTCGTAGACATGCATTCGTTCTATATCTTCTTTCATTTTTTCTTTCTTTATCTTCACCCACAAACCATCACAGAAAAAAATGATAAGTACAATCTCCTTCATTGTCTGACTTTCTGTTTCACATTTTCTCCGGCCATATAAAGGAAAAGAACGCAGACTTTTATTAGCAACCTTTTTAATCTTTTTACATACACACATTCTGCTACTATCAACTATCCTTACATTTATCTTTGAACAATCAAGTACATGCACATTCTCTATGAACATTGTATTTTCTTTACAATTTTGTTCTCTTAATAAAAATTTTAGTTTAATACTCAAACAAAATATTTTATCCTTCCATATATCAACCTTCTGATAATTTAAATTGTGGGGACTTCGGCTGTGTTTGACACAAGGCCAATTTGACAAGCATAGCTGAGACAACCTACATATCCAAAAACATTGAAAATGACTGTGGAACTAAATCCAGACAGAATAACCAGAAGTGTAGCTCCGAACGCAGTTAGCTGTCAACAATTAAATAATTCAGGCAACACTTGCAGTTTGTTGTGAATGTAGTGTTTTTTTTTTGTTTTTTGTAACATGTTGCTACGGTCAAGAATTGTTGCATGAGGGCATGTAGTCTGGGCAGACCACGGACTCTATATGCTATCGCCCAGAATTGCGCTGAAGAGAGGGCACCCCATTCTCACCATTAAATGACTGACCTTTAACCACACCTGGCCTAAACATTATTTCACGAGATAAATGTGTATTTTTCTATTTTCCTTAAAATATTTTTCTTAATGTATTTTCTCTATTTTTCTTAAAATGTACATTAAACTTGCATATCTAATATCAACACATTTTGTAATACTGGAATAACTAATCGGGAATATTCGACAAGAATGACTGCATTAATCAATAATTATCTAACAATAATCAATAATTATTCTAGTCTTAGGCCGAGCGCTTTTTTGCAATGTTCCTATAAAAATTGTATATACACGTGACATTCGACAAGAATGACTGCAATAATCAATAGTTATCGATCATTAATCAGTAATTCTCGTTTTAGACTGAGCACTTAGTTGGCAACGCTTATGTAAAAATTTATACACGGGACATTCGTCAAGATTTACTGCTTTAATCAATGATTATCGATCATTGATCAATAATTATTCCAGTCTTAAACTGAGCACTTTGTTGGCAGCTTCTGTAAAAAAAAAATCACATTTTGTTTATTTAACCTATTCGAGCATTTGTGTATACTTTTGAGATGAGGTAGTATTTACGAAATTTATATACTGTTCAAACTATTGTCCTCATCTTTATTGTCATGTTTACGCCGTTTCTGTACGCTCTGGCCTTTTTTAGTTATTGTTTATTTCGAAGAGAACCCTTTATTACGAAAACTGGTGGCATATCATTTTCGTTCTACTTTGTGTAGCCATTTAGTTATCTCCCTTTTAACTTCTTAATTTATTTTTCACTTCTGCTGTAGCCTGGTATTGAACTCGCAGCTCTTTGGTTCAAGTGACTGAAACTAACCAACGTCTATATCTACTGGAACCTATTCTTGAGCGTACAGCAGTCGAAATTTCGTAAACATGCCAATAAATATGAGGAAATTAGTCCGAACATTTTAAGTATTTTCTATATTTAGTTCTGTGCATATATATATATATATATATATATAAGAAGAACGATGTCTAGAATACTCATGTTATAATTCTGACGAATGGACTTTACAGTATATCATAATACATCACAAAGCCATTATAGAAATTCCCTAAGCTATCAAGTTAAATAAGTGAAGAAATATTAGTCAAACATATTTAACGTCATCAAACGATTGTCACATTAAGAACGAGCCACTCATTAACGTGACATTGTCCTTTGGCAAAATCTTGGCCATAAAATCTGAGTATACATGCACTTTTTCTGTGAGCCAACTGAAAAAGCATATACATTCTATTTATTCACCAATAAAAAAAACCTTTTTTTCCATGAGACATTTGGCTGACTTAATTTTACCGAGTACGGACATCTTTGAGAGCAAATTAGATACAATTTATCAGTTACTAAGCCATCAGGACTTAGAGAAAAATCTAGAAGTTTATCCGATTATATCCTCTAAAAACACAGATAGCGTGAATTTATCTATCTCGTCAGAGAGACCCGTGTCGTCTACTGGAAACCTCATCCAGGCGACATCCATTTTATAAATCTCTCTTTTGAATTGTATTCATTAATTCTCTTTATTTACTATCGGCAACAAAAATATGAAAGACACCTCCCTTCCCCTTTCTCACTAAGGACATAGCCTTTCAATTACTACTCTTACACACACTCGCACACTTATTTTCTTTCACAAATCCATTTCACATCACGGAAAAGAGGAACTCTAAAAACCCTTAGACAGAAGAGATTTTATACAAAATTTTAGAGTGCAAATAATTTATAAAAACAAATTAATGTAAATTTCTCTCTAAATAAATCTCACATTTACTAATACAAATGCAACTTTTATTCTTTCATGGATTTTCCATATGACTGTTATTTCAATGTCAGTGGACTGTTATATTTGACATTATATTTTGGCCATTCACAAGCATAGCCGACGCCCAGCACAACATCACAAATACTTGAAATCCAAAATCATATTTTTTCCTATTTCCTTTAGATTTCCATTACCAACAAGGTAGACACTAATTTGTCAATAAGAAAATTACTGAAAAGAGGGGTAACTCTTTCTTCAACAAACTTAGCAGACAGAAAAAATTTCTTTGAAACGGAATGTACGGTCATCAGCAAAAAGAAATAACTATACTAATTGCAGATCGGGGATTCTAAAACCAATCAAATACAGGATATTAAATAACTGGGAGATGTTTTAACAGAGGACATAAAGTGCGACACTAAAATCCGAAGGCGTATTGGCATGATCAAGTATCCATTTGAAAGGTTAAGCCGTGTTGAAAAACAAAAAAACTTTGTTGCAAACAAGCGTACTATACTGTTGTATGATATGTCCTTCCATATGGCAGCGAATGCTGGACAATCTCATAACAGATGAAGGAGAGACTTCAAACAACTAAAAGGCGGTTCTCCAAAAGAATGCTAAAGATTCCATAGACCAAACCTGGGAGCAACAATGTTTTGGAGAAGATGGAAACGAAAAGTTACACAATTAACAGAAGAAAAAAACAGCTGAAGCTTTTGGAATATTTAAATAGGAAAGAAGGGTTGGAGAATATGCTACTCACAGGACAGAGGATAAAGTACAATGGAAAGCACCGCATGACATAAATGATGGGCTAGAGAACACGGATGGCAGATTAGACTTTGTTATGGATAACAAGTGTTAAGAGCTATTAAGGAGAAGATGTGGAAGGCCATGATCACCTACACCCAGAAGAAACAGGGCAAATATAATAATAATACATGCTGCGAAATTGCTTTTTTTTAATGCAATAACTTAAAACAAATAACAACTCACTATTATTCAAAATTCCTCTCATTTATTGAATTCAGTATTGGATTCCTGCTTGTAAAGACATAAAAAAATACAGCATCTCTCATACACATTACATCGTAATCTGTTTATATCAAACAGCCACCCATTCCAACACTACAACTAATGGTGCTTTGTTCAAGAAAAGTTACAAAACATATTATAAACATTCATTGTGTACCACATTCATAGAAATCATCAATCAATGTCTGATAAGATTCAGACTTTTTCGAAAAATGAATGTTAAACTGAAAAAACTGCACGGTGTTTACGTAATACTTTAAAAGCAATTTCAAAAGAAATTCTCCAAAACGTCATTTTAGATACCAAATAACCACATAAAATAATTTTCCATGCGATTGAAGATCGGTAGCATACATCTGTGTTATTTTACATAATCCAAACTTGAGTGAAATATATTAAATGAACCGAATATATTTTTATACACTGTGACATGCTCCAGGATTCAGTTCGTCTGGCCGACTGTATAATATTGATTGCAATCCTATGAGATAGCTGACGTATCGTTTGGCTTCAGTTATAAGAGTTCACAATGTATTTCAAACTTATTGTTTCATATTGGTTTTACTGGAGATTGCTAGCAGTGAACTCTCATTGTCTTGAAACGATATCTGAGGAGACATATTACTTCTGTGTCACAGAAAAATACTGAGTTCGATTTCAAGGATTTTCCAGTCTGCTGCGAGCAGATTTGCAGAGTTTCATTCAAATTATTATGCTGGCAGTTTATTTAAACTCATTAGCTATAGTAAAGACTGCAGAACCGTTGCAGCAAGGCGATACAAGATAATGCATAATAATTGAAAATTAAAACATAATTGTTACCTTAAATGCCTCCGGATACGCGTTGATATCACATTATATATTGGAGTTTTTTTGTGTTAACTCTTTTATGCATAATTAAATCGTTATCATTGTTAATTTATTTTCGTATTTGAACAAATGCTTGTCAACATTTCAAATAGTGTAAAAATAATTAAAAATTAAATAAAAGTTGCTAAAATTGCTAGAGATACACGGGATTGAATTTATGTAGCCATAATCTGAGCGATACAATATATAGATGACACAGTGCTATGGCTAACTCGGACAGCAAATTGCAGAACTCGTAGACAATGTAGCAAAGGGACTGTGAAAGAAAGGACGAACGTTAACAAGACGGAATGTCTCGTCGTTAGAAAGATACACAATGGAACAAATGAGCTTCGAATTAAATATATTTAATTATATAGTCTAGTAATAAACGCTACAAAATTTGACAAATTTAAAGGTCAATTGAAATAACGAAAAGAAAAAGAAAAGTGTTCAGTGAAATACCAAAAGGTAGTAACAATTCGTTAGAAAAAAGACAAGCGTAATGTTATATGTATTGTTTTAAATGGCAGTGAATGTCAGACAATATCCTATGTAACAAGGAATTGAATTGACAGAAATGTGGTTCTGCAGAAGAATGAAAATATGAACTGAACTTGTGAGATTTGAAGAAATTTTAAAACCAGTTCAGAGCCAGTTAAGATTTTGTGGATATATTACAAGAACAGAGGGCTTGGAAAATTTGTTAACCGATGAATTGCGAGAAGATTTGAACCTTTGACCCCTAACAACGTAGAAGATTCCATCAATTGATTTGATGCGATTTAACCGCTCGAACATGAATGATTTAGCAGTCTAATATTAGCGGAATTAAGCCTTATAATGACACATTTTCGATTTCTTGCAAATATCCATCTCTGCACTGAAAGCCTACCTTAATGTAAACAATTCTATGGAAGTTCTGCAGACTTACGAAATCGGTTAATAACCATCATTTGAACCTTATTTTTAATAGATGTTTGGTTTCGAATTAATACTGATTTTAAATATATATGACTCTACTGGCATGAATATTTGAGAAATTCTTATAAAATATTATCTATAAGCAAGATTGAATAGTACTTTTATTCAAAGTTCCTCTGGTCATAGAATTTTTGAAATTTTTAATGCAGTTCATGTTTGTATCCAAAAGTAAACGACGTTTATAAAGTAATGCTTTTTATTTATTAATCCACCAGATTTTATCACGGGAGTGTCTACACGTCTTTGAACAGACGCCCTGTTCATTTATTAAACAAAAACATTTATTTGCGTCTGAGGATCTGAATCAACTATCCAACGTATCATACAGAATTGTCTACGCAGAAATATTCAAAAATCCAGAAAACATCATAGGAAAGGAAAAACGAGACAAAAATGAAATACAATGTATTTCTCTACAAGAAATAAAATGTGCAACAAAATAAAACACGAACAAATAATCGGTATTTTCTATAAATATTTTTTATTACTATGGACCCGCTTTCATTTTATATTCAGATCTGTTTTGCTGTATCAGTACGCTTAGACACCGAATGCTTTTAACCCAGGATTGAAACCCGATCGAAGTGGCGTCAGTCGGCGGTTCTACCTCTGGGCCATGGGCGCACGGTAGTAGACCTCAGACGTTTTAGCATGTATATTGTCATTATATATCTAACAAGCTGATACACTTTATCCACTTGAATTTCAAACGCGTAATTCTCTAATAGAGTATTAAATACTCGGGACAAAAATATGCCGAACTGGATCGAGAAAATGAAACAGAATTTGAATGTTTTCTTGTAAAATATGAAATTAACCAAGTGTCTTATATCGAACTTGAGAATTAGCATATTAGTAGAACATTCAGTGTCCCTCCATGAAACTCTAGCCCCAAATCTTTGCTTAACCAAGTGTTTTATATCGAATTCATCAATTCTCTCTACGGTTTATTTGTCTTTATGTTATCGTCATGGAAAAACACGTTTGGAAAGTGACTGACAACGATACAACGTACCACTGTGTGTTAGATTTGATCGGCAGCCTTGTTCGAAAGAGGCATGGCCTTTCACGTCTCGAGAAGATATGATCCATAAAGATACAAATTAATCAGATATTAATGTCCACACATAATTTATAGGCGATTATGCATTCATGATCTTTACATTAAGATTAATATTCTTTCATGTTTGAGTGTACAATTTTAAGTGGTCGTTAGCATGAGCAAGATGATTTTAAACTGTTTTTTGTTTTCTTGGTTTGTTTGCTAAGACAACCAACCATAGACATGAATAAAATGTGTGAACAAGTCAGTGTTAGAGAAAACATTGTTAGAGAAAACATTACAATATATTGTTAAAGAAAACATTACAATATATTGTAATACAGTGTTAGAGAAAACATTACAATATATTGTAATACAAAAAAATAGATTTTTAAGTCACAAATACTTAGGACACATGGGTCAGTGGATAAAGCGTTCTTTGAAGGAATACAATGACTTGACCTAAAGTGTTATGTTCAATCTCTTGCTACAACAGTTGTGAACAAGAAATTCGAATGTTACTAAAATTGCCATTGATATATCAGGAAAAGACATAGCACATGAAACTAGAACAATCTACCTAAATGTGAGAAATAGTGGTCGTTTTGAAATTCTAAAGTATTTAACTAAAAAGAGTCGGAGCGTACAACGGCCAAAACCTAGGTATAATACAAATTGAAACAACAATGTAAATAGATCCAATAATTCATCTCAGAAATAGTATTTTTGTGCTAGTACATAAATTCGTTAGTGGTACGAGCTAGCTTCAAAATTTCTGTTGTACTAACCTCGTATTAGTTAATGATGTGATGTCTATCTTAAAGATGAGACTAGTTTTAAAACAGGAAACAAGAAGTTTTAAAAAATGGCAAACAGAAGAATAAGCAATTATATGAGGTAATAAGTAAAACATCTGAGTACGATATCGAAAAAGATAATGATGGCCGTGATGTCTAAGGCGCCAGAGTATACCTTACAGGGACCAGGAGTCCACAATGTAGGCTTATGTTAATATCCTCATCCTGACAATGATTTCAGTAAGAGTAAATAGATTTGCCTATCGTCCTGTGCACATTACCACCCGTCCTTTTGAACAAAAGTAAATGTTTATCCTTTGTTTCGTGTTTCGAATTGAGTTTCCCGGTCTTTCTGAAGCCTACTTCAAATCTATACTCCTAACGTCTGTAGCTGAACTCTGAAATTATAGCCACTAATTAAATCTTTACCAATTCAAATCTAAGGTCATGTGTTTTCGTTTTTGCATAAAACCAAGTATTTACTTTCTTGCCTATTTAAAAATGATCTGATATAACTCCACGCCGTCACCTATTTTGAGTGGTTCCTTGTTCTTCTACTGAGTCAGTCAGTTAAGTGGCATACATGATACACGCTTTGGGTGATCATGTCTCGTAAGAGATATGACTGACTTGGCAGAAGATTATCCCGCAGTAGGTTGCCATTGCTTTCTCCGCTAGACTTTTTGCCAGTCAAAGCTATAGAACACAATGTGTCCTGTTATTTAACCCATAACTGGAGAGAAGAGACGGATTAATACCTTTTCCAAGTGTATTTGTGCATAAGTGAATGCCATGAATTCAACTGGAATTCGAACTCGGCTTCCCCGATTTGTCGTTCCGAGTCAATATCCACTGCACCACAACGCACATAATATCAAAACAACAACATATCATGTTTTAAGGATAATGATGACATCTGACATATCTTGAATAAAGCATCCGAATATAATGACCTAGCAGCCAGTCAGTTAGAATTAATGATTTATAAAATCTTTTAATCAAACCAATTTTTAAAGTATATTCTTAAAACCACTCTTGCATATGCCTACAGTATCAAGTAGACAAGGTATTGTATTTCTTCGAATGCGAAATTTCGATTAGATATTTCTCAATTCGAAGTATACTTCGCGTTTTTGTTTCAATTTTACTTAATAGCATTTTGCGAGTGACAACAGACTACTTCTGTATCGCATTTCTATATACTTTTTTTTTAATTCTGGGGAGATTGTCTAGCATTCACTACCTTAATGGAGGTCAGACATTCTCTAACATTGCAGTCCGGTTTTTGTTTCTAATTAATTCTTATTGTTACTTTGTACATTGCATAGTTTTTGAAAGGCTTCTGTTGATATTCAAATGCAGTTTTGGTGCCGCAATCTCCCTCCTTTACTTAAATATTTAACATTGTTTTAAAATTATTTGTTCCAATTTGTCTGCATATTGACCTGTTTCCATTTTCTTGGCAACCATACATTCTATCTAATAATATATAATGTTTAGTTCATTTTACCCGTTTCATTTTAATACTCTATTTACATTGTTAGGATTGCTAGGACTATTGTCCTCATCTTTATTCTTCAACGTATTCATATTCCTTTTGAGCGGCATTTTTTAATTATTTGGTTATTTGTCGATTGTTGTCGTGCCTTTAGCTGTCAGTAAATTTGTGAACGAATTCTCGGCGATCTACGACCTCGTCAGTCATTAACTTGACGAGGGCGTAGAGCGGTGAAAATTCGTTCATAACTTCACTGAAAGCTTAAGGGCTCAACAACAATCGAAAAATAACCATATAATTTGTTACCATTATTACGACTTTTCGGCCGTTGTACTTTGCGAGCTTCTTCAGTTGCTAGGAATTTCAAACCAAACCCTTTACGATCACTGGGTTCAGTTCGAAATTCATAGCAGCTGAAGAAGGCCAGAGCGTTCAACGGCCGAAAAGTCGTAATTATGTCAATAAAGATGATGACAATAGTCTTAACAATGTAAATTATGTAAATACTACCTCATTTCAGAAGTAAAGATAAACATCATTTTTCCGCCGTCTGTAGCAATTCTTTCTTTTCTTTGTTTATCAACAATACCATATCTTACCTGGATAGATAAAACTATGCCTTCTAATAAATATTTTGAAAGAACTTATAATTTCACAGGATCGCCTTACTGTCAAGGTTGTGTAATTTCGATGAGAAAACACATGCTGGTCTCTTTTTCTCTATTTGTTCTCTAACAGTCTCACTCCAAACAAGCATATAATGCAACTACGACGCAAGGAGGCTACTGAGAGGGGAAAATTACTGAGAAGACGGTGCTACTATAGCGAGAGGTCTACCTCAATATATCTTGTATCCAGGTGCATCGTGGAGGTTTACTGTCTCCAGCGATATTATGTGGATCCAGCGACAGGAGCATACCTACAGGCAATTGAGCGATCCTGGTTGGATGCTACATCGATAATTCGCAAAAAAAAAAAAAAAAAAAACGCGAGGGGTTGGTAGTTAGCTTTTCCAGTCGTATTTTGATAATTTTGGCTGGAAGATGAGAAATTCCAATAATCTATTCTTGCCATTCCTAGATAATATACGAAGTGTTTTTCACTAAAACAAATATGTATTGTATTTGATAGCGTCTTTATTTTTATATTTCTACTTTTTTTTAACATAAATTGTATGGAGATATATAAATATGAATATATGGTTTAAAATATGTATACACATACAATATTATAGTTCGATGCTGCAGTAGGTATCACGCTGTAGTCGAAACTTGACGTAAACCTGACTCTGTATTGATATAGATATTACGCTCTATTGAGGTAAATTTACGCTATAGTAGCACTGAGAAGACTTTCTAAAGAACAAGGAACCCAATTCTCAACTTTAACAAAAGGTTAATATCAACACCAATTAAGAAAAGAGGGAAGGTGTATGAACGGGGCGATAGGCGTGGCTCTCTACTCCTATATATCTTTCAACATATCTTTCTATTTGTTTTCAATTCTCGAATTCATTTTTTATTCCTTTTCAAGAGGTTTGCACTTAGTAGTAGATTTCACCTATTCTAGTAAATTTCCCAAATAGCCTCTGATCATCTAGACGCACAAATATGGCTTTGTAGTTTAACATATTAAACGCTTTTGCATAAACTTTAAAACTTACGACGTAGTCGATATCTGAACAAAGGTGATATAAAAGGTACAGCGTAGTATACAAATTAAAATACATTTCAAGAGGAAAAAAATTCTGATGAAAAAGCAGTTCTGATTACAGTAGTCTTTCTCAAATTAGATTGATACCGTTTTCATCTGTTTGATAAGGCTGACGGTAAAAAAATGCTTTCCTAATTTCATTAACGAACTTAACATTTATCTACAACATAAATTCACAGAACCAAGATTGAGAAAAAAAGTGAAAACTAAACATAAATACCTGTCCAAAAGAATGTCTGCTTCTGCCTTCCATAAAAATTAATTTACATCCCAAATTGTCATGTTTAACCTTAAAAAAATTACGAATCATGATTTTGAATCACTAATAGAAAAAAAAAATTAAATCGCCTCCAGGTTTTAGTTTATAAAGATATGTTAATGATCTTATATAAAAAACCTGTTAGCAAAGTTTTATCAATTGTAGCAATGAGATTTTTAATTTGTATTTAGATTTATTACATTTTCATTCAAAGCATAAGTTTCTCGTATCTACTCTTTATTATTATTATTATATATATATATATATATATATATATATATATGTGTGTGTGTGTGTGTGTGCATGACTGTGTACATCTGTAGATATGTGTATGCATGTATTTTTTATATGTGTATCTCCATCATATATATATATATGTATATATATATGTATATATATGTGCATGACTGTGTACATCTGTAGATATGTGTATGCATGTATTTTTTATATGTGTATCTCCATCATATATATATATATGTATATATATATGTATATATATGTGCATGACTGTGTACATCTGTAGATATGTGTATGCATGTATTTTTTATATGTGTATCACCATTATATATATATATATATATATAACACGTTGTTTTTAATGGATAATCATATTTAAATAAATGCTCTTCTTATAAAATATTATATTTATATTTACTGGTTTACATATTAAAGAAAATTATTAGAAATATATGCGCTATCCTCTATTTTCTTAACAGAATTTATCGAATATTCTATCTAAACGGTAGAATGTCGTAAAAGCTATCACCCCAGGCAAGGCAATAACGAGAAGAAGACGCAACGTGTTAATGTTTGTTAAACAATTAGACAGGAACATTAATAAGCGAGAAGTGTAATTAGGAAAACGGTAGGTAGCGATTTACATTGCTTTTAAATTTTTTGTCGATTAAAGTTGGGTGATAAGCATTGAGCGGAGATGGTGTTCTACAATCTATTAAACACAGTAAGTGGGTGTGGAATAAAGCTCGTCACAGTAATTGCCATGAATATATTTGTAGAAAAGACAAAGGAAAATAACGTCGGTGAGAAAGTGACTGAAGTTGAGATGACAAGTCAGGTCGGATTTTGAATTTTGAAGAGAACCTCGAAATGAATAGCAGGAGCATCTGACCAAATATGCAAACAATATTCAACGAACAAAAGAATCGTAGATTTATAAATGTGAAAGATGGATTCTGCTGGTAACAGTTGGTGACGGGTGATGATTGTTGTTCAAGATCATTATTATCCCAGCAATAAATACCGATGTAATTTTTTATATTCCAACTTCATCAGAACATTTACGTTCCGTAAGTACAGGCCATATAAAATAAATAGTTCGAATTCACCTTGAAAGTTTTTAACAGGTCCATGTTCCGAATCTGCGGCGACAACCTTCCAGTTGCATATAAACTAAGGCTAAGTTAAATAAATTCAACACCCAGATGCAACAAGTCGCTAAGAGCTGTAAGCTAAGAAAAATTGCTGACAGATTATTTTCGAGATCGAATAAGGCAACAAACAATGCCAGAAAATGGCACAGAATACTAGTCTTGAAGGAAGCGCTAAAGAAATCGATCGAGGATATCATCACAATGAAATATAATGAAAAAGAAATGGGTGCGAGTGAAAAATAGAGATGATAAAAAGGTTATGATAAAAAGTTTAAAGAAATCGCTTATAGAATTTTATTAGAATGTAATGTAGATAGAGAAAGACTGAGCTTTATCAATGCTGCAGGGAAGCGTAACAGAAAAGGATGAATGACAGATGTGTCTCGATAAAATCTGAAAATGTAACCACCGTATAGAAAAAAATCATTCTTTTAAAAAATGGAACAAATATTATTCGAAACTGTTCTAGGACAAAAGATGGAAACTTAAAATCCACAAACCATGAAACTACCTGAAATATTAAAATTTGTTTCAGATCAGCCATTAAGATTAATGGAAAATAAAGCAGCAGGAGCACATTATAACTGATGCTATCAGCTTAGAATCTACATTTCGTAATATTAGGAAAACTTATAATCATGAATGTTACCGACACTGCTAGTATAAACGCATGAATTGAACAAGTAGATGAAAAGAGGTAAAAGGCAAGGTCGAGCATGGTTAATCTCTATAGGTGACCATTTTGAAATAAAAGATGCTGTAAGCTTAGATTTGGGGTTCATGTAATGGTTCGTAATTGTTAATCGCGCAGAGTCGAGTCCCAAGTTGCACTGGATTTGTTATATTCACTTACGCGTAAGTAAATATTTGGAAAGGTATGAATCCATTTCTGTTCCCCAGCTATTTGTTAATAAAGAATTGTTTCTCTGAATCATTACTTAATTAAAAAATATTGCAATATAAAATTTGATCTGGCTTTGAATAAACTGTTAGCGATTAGCGTCGAACCAATTGAATGACTAAATAAAAAGCTAAGAAACCAGTAAAATCAAATATTTATTATTGGTTGGCATATCTTACATAGATGATAGTGCGTTGATTGCTGACACTAAAACATACAGGCATTGTTTCATATAAATCTGGAAGAAAGGACAAACCAGCAATTGTAAGGCTATAGAATATAAGTGTCTTTAGTACGAGAAAAACTAGCAAAAATTAGAAATATCCGAATCAAAGAAGTATATAAGTTCAGCTTTCGAAGGTGTGTTGTAGCATTCTCAGGATATGATACAGAATATATCCTATTTTATATGCGATGAGGTGCAGTGGATGTTGACTTGGAACTAGAAATCGGCGGGTCGAGTTCGAATCTCAGTCAAATTCGTTGCATGCACTACCACGAAAATACCCTTGGGAAAGGTATTATTCCGTCTCTTCATCTCGCCATGGATTCTTTACCAACCCGCTTTGCTAAGTGTAGCAAGTACGGGAAATCCCCTGAAATGACAGATACGAAACATCAGAAGTTATACAAAGAGAGGTTCCTTAAATGAAAGTGAAAAAATCCCTGATTAAGAAGATAGAAAAATTCGAAGCGGCATAATTTTAAATGATCACTTCATTTAGGAAGCAAATCTCATATTAGGACATGATATAATTGCTATGTAATGTTACTTTTTTCTGTATGGCAGTGAATGCTGGACAATATCATCAAAGATGATAAAAAACTTGAAGCAATTAAAATGTGGTCCAAAAAAAGGATGTTGCGAATATCATGGACCGAACATGTGAGCAATGATGAGGTGTTGAAAAGAATGGCAACGGAAAGGAAATTAATATTGAGCATAAGGAAAAACAACTAAAGTGGTGATTCAATGAGGAAATGTGGCTTGCGGAAATTGATACTAACAGGTCAGATACAGGGAAAAAGAGATAGAGGAAAGCAGCGGATAATATATTTTAAGGGCCTGAGCAGGTGGAAGACAGAACAGAGGTTGCGAGATGTTACAGGAGAAAGCGTGCTAAGAGACACCAGTGACAGGGAGACGTTGAAAGCCATGATCGCCTACGTCATGAAAGGACAAGTCACATAGAAGTATTCTATATCTTCTTACTAATAATTTTTCAATGACTTCTTTTCATAATATGCAACTTTTTCCATTTCTTATTAGTATCTACACGACAAAAATCAATCAGTTTTCAAGTCTATGATTAGTCTATATTTTTTCGTTTTTTTTCTTTTTGATATATTGCCTCCATATTGTTTCGTAAATATTTGTCCAACAAACGGCTATGTTTTACGACGCACAATTGAATTTATTTGACACCCACACTGTATTGGTGATCAATCTTACTACTTCTTTGGCAATATTCAAGCTCTGATAATGATCCCGTTTTTCATCTTTTTTATCCTCTATTAGTTTCGTTTTTCATCATACGACGCTGACAAATTGCTTCGTGTTATGTGCAATTCTAATTGTGAGTTTTTAATCTTTTTTTTTATATTTAGTGATTTGCGGTTACGTTCTAGACAAGAATTTTCAAATAGACCATGGCACTTGAACTTCTTTGGAGCCTGAGTAATCCGTTAAGCGCAAATAACAAAATACATTGGATAAAATTCTATAGCAGGCAGAAAATGGAACCTTTCCAGAGGAAGACAGAAATACGCAAAAATCGAAACTGATTGCAAAAAATACAAATAATCAGCTATTGATTTGCAATAGACAGAACGTTATATATATATATATATATATATATATATATATATGTATTCATTCAGATACTTTAATTCAAGCGGAAAAAGCAGGAAGGTAAATTTCAAAAACCCGATCCTAATTAATATTAAAATTTTATTTTAATATTAAAAAATGATACAGGAAGAGAGATCCATGTAATAAAATATTACAGAGCAAATATAAATTAAAAAAGGATTAATTCAATGATCTTGGATGATCATTTCGATATGAAAATCCACACGGGGGATAACACATCACTTCAGCAACAGAAAAATCCTTTCAGAAACTGGAGAAAAATCAGTCTAATTTTCCTTTTTAAATAGATTTGCAAAGAAATTTATAAATAAAAAGATAAAACAAAATAAAATCAAATAAACAAGAAAAGAAAAAATTGACATCGTCTGGGTTCGCAATAAAGGAAAGAGAATTGTAACTTAAAATTAATGGACGGCCGTGTTGAATTGATGTAAGGTTAAGCAATACGGAAAAAGGTGGGAGATAAGAGAGATAAATGAAGGAAGGGAGGGAAATATATATATATATTCTTTTCAAGAAACTGAAGCCTTAAGTCACAAGGGGTTACTAGATGTGAAATAATTAGAAAAGAGAAGCATTACTAATGTGTAAGAAAACAAGAGTAACCAAAACAGTAGATAGTGATTGATACTGCATTTAAATATGTTACTGGTTAAAGTTGGTCAGAGAGCAGGAAACCGAAAGGGAGTTACACAAACAGGAAGTGATAAAAAATATAGGCATAGAATTTGGGGCTACATCTAAGCAGTTGAACTGCAAATTCATGCGCTTGGCACCAGTATTGCATTTGGCTTAATTTTAAAATAATATTCAGATTTCACAGCGATGGGGTCATTTGAAAATTTACCATGAAATCATAAAAAGAAAATAAACGGGGAAGCAGTCTTATGGTGGTGGGTAAGCTACTGAGTGTGAACCGTCAGATGAGGAAGGATAATATTTCTGATTTTTCTTTGGATAAAATGAAGTAGTTCAAGGTAAATATCCGGAGAACCATACCATCAGTGGCAGCAATATTCGAAGCATGGACAAATCGCACTTATAGATACACTTCCGATCAAACATTTAAGACCACTTAAAAATCTTTAATAAGAAATTTTTTTAGGATAGATTTTAAACTCCTCTCACTTAAGGTTACCAATACTACAATCTAAAATGTTATGGAAACAAAAAGCTACATTCCAAACATTTTATTTAGAAATTTGCATTTTTATAAAATGAGGCGATTTACACATGATCAAAATTATAAGACCAGAGACAAAAGTTCTACGATATTGTGCAAAGAGTGTATGAACACATTCAACAACCAAATTTAATAATGAGTTCTACCTCCACTGCTTTTGATGACTTCAAACATTCTGTCGGGCATGCTAGAAATAAGCGTTTCCATTAAAGTGCAGGGGATGTTGCTCCAGCTTCTGAA
Source organism: Ascarosepion bandense (assembly GCA_037127315.1). Taxonomy (NCBI): domain Eukaryota; kingdom Metazoa; phylum Mollusca; class Cephalopoda; order Sepiida; family Sepiidae; genus Ascarosepion; species Ascarosepion bandense. The sequence goes on along the minus strand of JBBBDQ010001742.1, from coordinate 1,150,069 downwards.
GATGGCTTCCTAAAGTTCATTTTTTCTTCAATATTGTTTGCCATTTCGATAAACATCTCTTGTCATCCATCCCCAAACATCTTCAATTGGGTTCAAATCCAGTGAGCATGCAGGATGTCCCAAGAGATGGACCCCATTTTCTTATAGAAAGGTCAAGGTCCGTCTTGCAGCGTGGATTGCAGCATTATCCTGTTGGAATAACCATCCATCCCCCACAAACGATGGTCCTCCGTCATCAAAGATGCTTTTTGTAGCATGCTAACATAACAAGCCGCTGTTTGACAACCCTGCACCATCTGGAGCTCTATCGTCTCTCTGTAAGAAAAAACACCCCATACCATTAGGGAACCTCCAACACTATGACGTGTGGAGAAAATTTCAGGAGGCATGTTTTTGTTATGCCAATATCGTTGGAAGCCATCAGGACCATCTAGATTGAATTTTTTCTAATCAGAAAACAGAACTATCTTCAACTTCTCAATGTACCATGTTTGGTATTTACGACCAAACTTTAAGCGGTCCACCTTGTGACATGGAAACAGCCGAGGAATTCTTTTACACTTTTTATTTACCATGCCTTTTTGTCTTAAGTATCGTCTGATGGTTACTGGACTGCAATCAGCGTCTGTGACTGCCTTAATTTGACTAGAAGAAAGTCCCTAGTCTTTCATAACAACCCATCTTATTCTCCTACTCAATGCAGGAGAAATGTTTGGGGGCGTACCAGAGGATTTTGCTTTTCCATAATTTTCACTGTTCTTTAGAAAGTTGCAAATCACAGTTTTACTGCGATTTACCTTAGCTGCGATCGCCCACTCTGACAAACCTCTGCTTATGGAATTCTAGAATTCGAGAACGCTAAACTTCGGTAAGTTTGCTTGCTTTAGGCGTGGTAACATCTTTAGGCAGTGATTGCTAATCTCCTAACTGAACTAAAAACCTAGGAATTGCCATAGATCTAACAATTTATACCCCTGGTCTTGTAATTTTGATCATGGGTAAATCGCCTCATTTTATAAAAATGTAAATTTCTAAATAAAATGTTTGGAACGTAAATTTGTGCTTCCATAACCTTTTCGGTTGTAGTATTCGTAACCTTAAGTGGGAGGACTTTAAAATCTATCCGTAAAAAAAAAAAAAAAATTAAGATTTTTAAATGGTCTTAAATCTTTGATCGAGAGTGTATGTTTAAAAGATTCTGTTGATGAAAATTGACTTGCACAACACGCTTTTAAACAGTGTAATTTTTGAGCCAAAATGCAGCAATGTCATATTCCCTCTTACAGAAGCGACGGCGCCTCTTCAGATTTCTCTGGAAACCTCCCAGCATCATGCCGGAAATCTAAAAGTAATTTAGAAGTCATTAATGGGTTTATTTTTAGTCCTATCTTTTTGTCAGTTCATATGTTATTGTTACGGTTTGAAATAAACGCTCCTTTTTATTTGCATTTATCAGTGTGGTTTACAGAGTTCGGTCACGGAATCAAGCAATAGTTTCTCCTCCAAAAGATAAGTAAGTTTTTAGCCCAACAAGAGGGCATATACTTAAGATTTCTTGGGTGTGCAGGCATACATACGTTATAAACACCGGTTAAAAATAAAAATAAAAAATCTTCTATTTTAAACACAAATATCAACTAAAAGATAACATTTGATGGAATAAAAATGTGAGATTAAACCTTTATAAATTACTTAGATATAATTTTAGTTGTATAAACAAATGTGTTAATACTCTACCGTTCGTAATAGTTTACTTTTAACGATTTCTCAATAATTAGTAGGGCAATATTTATAGTAATATTTTTATTATAAATGTTCATAATAAAAACAATTTATTACTAAACAAGAGCTATCTTCTTTCGGCACTACTTGTTGGTACCTCTTCAGACATGTACAAGATTTTGTCTGTTAGGAATTGTGTGCATATATGTATATGTATATAATGAGAAATACAGCTTCCATATGCAGTTAATTAAGGGAGCTTCAGAATTCAAACTTTTGGACTGTTAACCAGTAGAAAACAGTCAATGATGAGTAGATGTGGGGGAGAGAAAGATATCATGAAATGCTAGATTTTTTATGCCAGTTATAAAACATTTGTTTATGCAATATGATGGCGTGTCGACCCAGTAACGAATGTGTTGTTGAACGGTTATGAATTTATAAATGTTTTTGATTAATTAAATGGGTGTTGTTTCAAACCTTATTTCTCGGTAACTATTTTTTTACCAGATCTCTTATTAAATTTTGATGTTTGTATTTGTTTTTCTCTAGCACTCGGTATTACTGGTTCCCATATTTTATTCATTTCTAAGCTTGGCAGGATTTATATTTTTATGTCGTAACATATGCGCTGATACCTTAAGTTTTTCATATTTTTCACTAGTGTTCTCTATCATTCCATCTTCAGTACATAGGAGACGGTGGTCTGGCTTTTCCCAACCCAAGGTGTCAGCTACTTCCAATTTCCTCTAGTGTTCCGATCTTGCGGTGTTCTTTCAGATTTATCTTTATGGAGCGACACGTTTCACTATCATACTTGAAACTATTATTACCTCTTGCAATCTAAACATATTTCCTGATATTCAATAATCTATAACGCTTGATAAGCTTTAGAAATGCAATAATTCGGTGATTAAAAACATACAAAAAAATCAATAAAAGTTACTAAAGCAGGTACCATTCAAGAGAAATTTACTAAGAGTGGAATCTAAAATAATCTTTTAGCGACTGTAAATATGAAATTGTTAATAAAATTTCGTACATGTTTCAATCAGTTGAGTGCCATACGCGATACACTCTTACATGTCCCTATCAAAGCATGAATGACCGGGCAGATTATCCTACAATAGGTTTCGATTATTTCTGCGGTAGACCGTAGAACGCAATGTGTCATGCTGTTTATCCGCTTATCTGGTAGGAGGGAGGGAAGAAGAGACTGATTAATAATTTTCCAAAGAATAATGAGTGTAAGTGAATGCAAAGAATGCAGCTGGAATTCGAGCTCGACTCTCCGATTTCTAGTTCCGAGACGATGTCCACTGCACGATAACGCATATGCGGACGAGCGCAAAAGAACACCTGAATAAAAACAAATTAAGAATACATATAATCAGCATAAGCAGAGAAAATGTTTTTCTTGTACCAAATATATTTTCCGACATACTGTCTTCTATACAAGCCTTGTTGCCATGAGAGATGAACGATTTAGAACGGAAAATGAACAAAACAAATATTGCGAAGACATAAAATTCCAACATAGCGTCTAAGAATACAAAGAAACGAACATCTGTTTAGCAATATGCTACTGAATTCTTTTCTTTTGCAGCCAAAACTGATTTATTTAGACTACATACTGACATAGAGGGTGCTATGTAATATGTGTAGAGGAGTTCTGACATACCTACGAAAATGGCCTTTTCAAGCATTACCGAACTCCCTAAAAACTCAGAAGGGAGCGGAATGATTGAAAGATTAAAATATCACTATCACTTTATAAAAGCAATAATATTGATTTATTTATTGCATCAAGATATGTGGTCGGAAGGTTTTGTTCTGCAGTAATATTTCAGTTCAGTTTCTTGAATTTAAGAAATTTTAATTGCGTTTTTCCATGTCTATTTGAATAGTATTACACTTTTGTATAAGATTTTGTTTCTCTCTTAATTTTATACTGGCCAATTGTAAGGGAGAAGTAATATCGAGTTGAGAGTGATGCAGTGAGAAATTGTGTGGCCTGTTTTTTGAATGTCTAGACGAATGTAGGTTTTTGTTGCATGACGAAGAAGGGGATATGCATAACCCATTACGAGAGAGAAGCTGAGAGGGTAAACAAAAGCAGGTTACAGATATTTAAGTCACACGGAACAGCCTGCTGATTCTGTGAAGAGAAAAGTCAAAATTAATCATATTTAAGCATTTTCACGACCAAGAGTAAAAACAACGTGGAATATTTTCCCTAAATCCTCATTGGTCAATATATGTGATTATGTATACAGTTTGTTCCGGACAACGTCAGCATATGAAAAAAATATGTAAACCAATTATCCGATGAAAAAAGATTTTCTATTAGTTAATTCATAAATGTAAGTGTTCATTTTATTGGTTCCTATAAAGTTGTAAGCGTCTGTAAATTCGGATTTATTAAGCAATCAAAATGTTAGAGAAATCCGATACATGTAACTTTATGAGGTTATTGAATGGCACTTTACCATTTCTTTCCTATATATTGCGATGCATAATTGTGATATAAATCTATTTATTTATATATAAACTAGCAGTATACCCCGGCGTTGGTCGGGTGTAATGAAAGCATTAAAACTAATTAAAACTAATCCGTGGTACTGGGGCTCAAACTCTTTGGACCTTGGCACGAAAGACTAAAATGCAATAGTTGATTACAGTTAAAGCGAAACTGTAGACTGAATGAAAAATGAATGGATGTAAGTCAAATTTTGATTACCTGGTATCGATATCAAATAAGTCATTTTCGTCTTAAACTGAGTTTTGAAGGCTAAATAGGTCCTCTAAGTAAATGGTATCATGGCTGAGACTAAGAACTACAATTATACCTACTGAAAGCTAAACCCTAAGCAAAAACTAAAACAAATCGATTTTCTGCACTATTCTAAGAATTGCAACCTTGAAACTTCTGAATATCGTTTCTTATGTTTTTGTCTATGAGTGTATCAAATTTGATTAAAATCGGACCACTCGTTCTATAACCCGATATTTCGATTATCGATTTTCGATATGTATCTGCGGTACCTCGACACAAACCCTAGCTAAGAACACTTGCAGACGCTTATAGTATAACTGTTTAAATTTTCAAGAAAATCGGTTCACCCGTTTCGGAGTCAATAGGTAACAGACACACAGACACATACACACACATACACACAGAAATAACGTTCCATCTATAAATAAGTTTAGATTGGATATTTCTTCTCTTTAATGCTCTTGATTTGAATTAAGAAAGTCTTATTCCTTAGATTTGTCTTTCCTGCTCTTTTACCCATATCTTGGGTGAGGTAAGATATAGATATTCCATAATCTCAAAATTGACAATGAGAGAAATACATCCTCTGTAAATACTGTGTTCTTTCAGAATGTGGGTGCTATCCTTCGTCGCTCTTGACACGTTTCCTTTTGGTATCTCTCCCGAACACCGCTCCGCCATCCACTTGCTCAATTCCATCAAGTATGACTCGCGCTGCTCTCCCCTGTCACTCTTTCTCTCTATTCATCCATTTGGTATTATATTCTCCTAGACTTCCTTCCTCATTACATATATCGGAAACCTCAGCTGTCTGTTCCCGAGGCTAAGTATATCTTTTTCGTTTGAATCTTCTCCAAAACCTTGTCGCTTGTCTCGTGTTCGGTCCATGGTATCATGCATTATTTTGTGAAACTAAATTTCTGTGGCTTCGAATATTTTCTTTATCTCTGCGTAGATCGTTCGGCATTCGCTGCCATATAGGAGGACATATCACGTAAGCGTTCCTGCATGAAAAGTCCCCTGACATCCTTGCGCTCTGCGAAACTAACCTCAACTCAGCAATTCCCTCCTCTGACCTCTCCATCCCTGGTTATCTTCTCCTCTTAAGGAAGGATTCCACTGTCCACATGCATGGACTGGGTGTCTACGTCAGCAAACACCTCCCCATATTTAGGGTGATTTCACTCGAATCTACTGACCACCAATACATATGTCTCCGCCTGTCTCTCCTCAGTTCGGTTAATTACCTAGTTTTTATTTATCGTTCTCCCTCCTCTCCTGACTGCTCCCTACTAGATAACATTGCTGTCAACATAGATAAGGCTATTTCCTATCACGCATTTGCCCACATATTTGTATTTGGAGACCTCAATGCCCATTTAAAAACGCCGTTACTGATCCAGCGGGCATTCACGACATGAACTTCGCTATTTTCCAATCCCTTACGCAAGTGGTGGACTTCCACACTAGCTTCCCAAGCACTGCCTCGGGTCATTCCTCACTACTAGATATATGTTTCATCTCTGCGCCTGACGCCTGTCAAATCTCGCAGCTTTGCTCTCTCGGCAACTCCGACCACGATGTTGTCTCTCTCATTATTTCTTTCCAATCTCACTGCCCCAGGAGACTCCTACCTCATACCTCTATAAAAAAGCTGACTGGGATGCCTTATTTCCTATGCGACGTCCCTTGGAGAAAAGTATTCGACCTATCAGTTGATGACTGTGTCTCTGAGGTATCGTCATGGGTGAAAGCTGGCATTGATGCCTTCATACCCACCAGGAAGTATTGCTTAAAAACTCATTCCTCTCCGTGGTTCTCTCTGGCCTGCTCAGCCGCCATTGCCCACAGGAACCGTAACTTCCGCCTATTCCGGAGACAGTCATCTGATCACAATAGGCGCCTGTTCACATCTTGTCGCAATGAGTGCAAGAGAACCCTAAATGACGTCAAACGGTTGTTTGCTGAGAGAATACGACAGCGCATAGCTAACCGCAAGTACGGCTCCAAGGACTATCGGAGAATATGAAAACGAGTGCTGAACAATAGGAAATCTTCAATACCTCCTTTAATCCACAAAATTTGAGGTTCTCACGCCATCTGCGGACAAAGCTGAGTGCTTTGCCCACGGATTCTCATCCAACTCCACATTTGGCTCGTCCGGAGTACACCCACCCGACTTCCCTATTAGAACTGAGGCCAAACTGCACGACGTATATATTACCCCGACAGTAGTATCCCGGGTAATTTCAAAATTCGAACCCCATAAGGCGAGTGGAGACGATGGAATCCCGGTGATAGTCCTTAAGAGGTGTGCTCCTGAACTTTCACTTGTCTTCTCTAAAGTGTTTAACTACTGCCTTTCTGCTTCCTGCTTTCCTGCATGCTGGAAATTCTCTTCAGTCGCTCCTGTATTTAAGAATTGTGGTGAACCGTCGGACCCATCCAACTATCGCCCTATCAGTCTCCTCCCGATATTTGGGAAAGTATTCGAGGCCATAATCAATGCTGAAATAGTTCAACATCTCACTGCCCACAAACCCTTCTCTGACAGGCAATATGGCTTCCGCTTTGCCAGGTTCACGGCCGACTTGCTAACAACTGTAACGGAGTACATGCTCCAGGCTGTTGATGAGTCTGACGAGGCACGCGCAGTGCTCTGGACATATCCAAGGCTTTCGACAGGGTTTGGCAATGCAAGCTACGGGGTTACGATATTACCGGTCGCCTGCTTGACCTAATCCAATCTTTTTAAATAACCGTAAAATGAAGGTCGTTTTGAGTGGGCGTGCCTCTTCATCCTACAGCACGAATGCTGGTGTTCCACAGGGCTCTATCCTGGGCCCGACGCTCTTCCTTATTTTCATCAACGACCTCCAAGATGAGATCAAGTCCCAAGTAGGCATCTACGCAGATGACACTACAATATACTCCCGCACAAGTAAGAAACCTGTCGTGGCGGACAGACATAATCTCGCTGCTGACCTTGAACGGGATCTACACTCTGTGGTGAACTGGGGCAAGAACTGGCTTGTCAACTTCAATTCGTCTAAGACCAAGCGGCTGTCTGTCAACCATTACAGGCAACCTCTCCTGCCTCCCATAAGCATGGACCAAGCGATTCTCTCTGAGAGCAATACATTACGCCCCCTCGGCCTTACCCTCTCCTCAGACCTCAAATGGAACCACTATATTGAATTCATAGCTAAATCTACTGCGAAGAAGTTTGGGTCACTATGTCGATTCAGGATGTTTTTCCGCCTGAATCCATCCTGTATAGATACAAGTCAACCATCCGTCCGTACATGGAGTACTACTGCCATTTATGGTCAGGTGTCCCTGCCGTTCTCCTCAGTATTCTCGACAGGCTGCAAAGGAGAGTCTGTAATGTGATAGGTACTGATCTGGCGGCTCGACTGCAGCCACTTCCCCAACGTCGAAATGTGGTTTCCCTTTGTCTGTTCTATAAATACTTTCATGGCTTCTGCTCGGACGAACTTAAGTCACTGGTGCCTCTTCAACAGGTGTTTACTCGTGCAACCAGACTGGCAACTGGGTCCCACGCATTCACGATCAGGTTAGCCAAATGCAGACGACAATTCTACTCCTGCAGCTTCCTCTCTCGCACTTCCCGCCTGTGGAACTCACTCCCGTATTCTTGCTTTCCTGACGGCTACAACCTCCAGAAATTTAAATGCAATGTCAATACTCATCTATTAACCACTGGACTCTAGCTCTATCCCGATCCCCGTAAATCCTTCCTCTCCGTAAATCCTTTCTCTCCACCTATGTATCTGTCATTGCCCCTGCATTCTCAGCTTTCTATTTCTCCTTTCTAACTAGTTTGTACTCCTCACTATTTTCTAATTAATCTTTTTACAGTTATGTAGCCCCGCGCTCATCAGTGGCATTTCTGCCTTGCTCGGGATGAAATGATAAAAAAAAAACAGTCCAGTACACTTTTTTTATGCTTCTAACCTAAACTTCCTATGTCACAATACTTTGCTTAGCATTTGAAATGCGTCCGTAACCATGCCAATTCGCCTTTTTGATCTCAGTATCACAGTTTCCATCATTTGGCAGCACCCTTCCCAGATAATGAAATTGTTATCCCAGTCTTTGCATTCAGTTTTTTTGAAATCCTAAATTTTCCCGCTAAAGAATTTTCATTGATTTTTTTTCTTGTGCTTAAATGTTCAGGATAGTAATTGTAGCTATCAACATTGTAAAATTAATTCTAAATTCTCTGTACTTTTTCAAAAAGCCGAGTCAAAAACGGATTCTAAGCAATCATGTTGGAATCTATATTTTAGATAAGATAGACTTCTTTGATACGCTGTTTCGATTTTTCTGCTATTGCTATAATTTTGGTCACAAATTCATGATTAAATAAACATTATATACATTGTTTTTATCACTGCACAAAAAAAAATACAATCAGCTGAAAATCATTGTCTAATTATAATTCTATACCAATCTCTCGTTTGATCTAAAGTAACAAGGAAAATTTATTTATTTCTTATTGTATTTTTTCAATGTTAGGATAACATGATGTGATCCAAATTGTCAATATACTCTCTCAATTTCAAATTGAGATGTTTTCTTTCTTTTTTCAAGTTATTTCGATTGGCCCTCTCATTTTCAAGGATCAATATGGTATCTTTCTTTCTAGCAGACAGAATTCCTTTTTGTACATTTTGGTATCCTTTGGAAACCTGATAGCTTGGAATACTTTCCGTTGACGTCATCTTTTAACGATTATTGGAAGCGTGGCCGCATAATAAATGCGCTTATATATATATATATATATATATATATATATATATATATATAGACAATATATTGGGACGAATGATATTTAATGTGTACTATTTATTTGAATAGTAAGTCTCGATCGAAATAATTGAGCAGTACAAAATAAGAATTATAAAAGATATCCGTAGATATATAAAGTGAAACTTTAAAAAACCACGCTAGAATAAATAACGTTTCATTTTCAATTTTTCTGTTACCAGGATCAACAAGTTCCTGAGAAAGTAATGAGGTCCATCATCCAAAAAGTTCTGATAGCAGCAGCGACGTGGAAAATATTTCATAATGTAAATAAGTGTAAGGTCTATTAAAATAATACTAGATTCTACTAGCTCAAACTAATTACTAACTGCACGCGATTCGTTTCAATGCACTATAGAATCAGTTCTTCTAAAAGGTTATATAAATATATAAAATAGCAATTATATTTTCGATAAATTAATCATAGATAATATTCAGAAAACACCTTCGTTTATCTCTGTAACATTAACAGATTAAGTGTACAGTATTTAAATTGTTCGCACTATTGTCTGTGTTATGCTCTTCAGGTGCCAGGAATTTTGAACCGAACAAATATTTCGATCACTGAAGTATACCAATCTTATTCTATGTGCGAAAATACTTGAGTTAGCGATGAAGTTATCTCACTTTAACTTATTTCATTTTAGCATAGATTATTTTTTCAAAACTGCTGTAGCCTGGTACTGAACTGAAAACCATTTGGGTCAAGTCATTGGAACTAACCATCATCTATATCCAAAGTGCCAACTGTCGTCAAGGAAATTCCATGCACCTGAAGAAGTCCGAAGCATACGACGACCGGAATGTTGTAAACATGGCAGCAAAGATAAGGACACTACCCCAAACAATGTAAATAGTCAACTTCCTTCAATGTACAAGGAGGTATTGGGAGAGATACCAAGAAGAATCCTGATAGTTAGAAAAGACAGAGCAGACTGGAATCCATCAGTGCCTATGTTCTGAAGAGACAGCGCACATGAAGAACCGTTACTCTTACCGCGTATTATATTTTGTTAATTTTTAAATCATTTCACCACAGGGGTGAAAGATTGAGAATATGAATGATTGCAGAAAGAACAAAAAAGATAAAGATTTATAAAGGCAGAAGATGGCAAATGAGGATGCATTTAAATTCTTGACGATCGTGAATATCATGAAGAAAATTATACAGAATTGTTCCATAGACAGTAAGTGCAAGAAATAAAAACAGAGTAGAAGTGGGGATTGCATTTAGCTATTGCATCAGCAAACGGGTGAGAATTACATTCAAATCTAGTAACACGCTTAATCTAATCGGAGCACCAAGAAAAACAGATTAAGAAAATATTTGTAAACAAAGATGGAGAGAAGCGTAGGTAATGCCGGGTTAGCATTGATTATATTACAGAGCTTTTTTTGGATTTTAGAGTGATAATTATTAACATTTCTAATAATTCAAATTTACACCTGTTAATTTTTCATTTGCAGGTAAGTCATATGTAAAGGTTCTCCCTTGTTCGACAAAAGAAGGTATGTATTTTATATTTTTTTAATGAAAATGGTTAAACTATAGAACTATTCGAGAAAGAATACTGACTTCAAGCTATTTTATTATAGAAAGTTTTCTCATAAAATTCAGTCATATTGGATTTGCGAGTTATTGTCTTCGTTAAATGTTCCTGAGTTTTTGTATCTTTTATTTTATATTCGAAATCCGTTTGATTTATTTTATTGCATATGAATTTTGTTTGCTTTCTAATTTAAATTTCTCTGACATTGTTAAAGACATTTTCATTTTATCTTTCTTAAGTTTCTTTATGTTTTCTAAATTGCGTTTTACAATATTTTTCTCTATCCTGAGATTACATGATTGCTAGAATCGACTGCGATGCATATATATATATATATATATATATATATATATATATTTATTTTATATGTATATATATTTACAATATATATATATATTTCCTATATAAATATATATTTCCTATTATAGATATATATATATATTTCCTATATATATATATATATATATATATAATAGGAAATATTGTTACAGATGAATTTTTACTCTAGACATTCTCATGCAGAATGTGAAGATTTTATTTTAGGTGAAGTGAAAGTGAAGAAGGCTCATGAATATTCTTCCAACTAACTTAATTTAAAAATTGTGAAAAGTTAGCTGTAATTTTTACTTCTGTTTAAAAACGTGTTGCAAAATAAAATCCTTACATTTGCCTTTTTAATATCAGTTAAAAATGATGAATCCTGTTCATTGTTGACTTTATTCATATTGTATTTTAAAGTAACTTTTAATCTATAATTGCACACACACACACACATACCCACCCACACACACACACACACATATATATATATGTATATATAGTAATTTTTTCATTACAATGGTTTATAAAAGCATTGCATCATTACACAAATATTGTCATGTTTCGGAACAATATTGTTATTCTAGTGATATTTTAAATGGTGAAAATGAATTATTTAGAAAATATAAGATAAGTTGATGGTTACTTTACTTTTTACTTTTGTCATGGTAAGATGCACAGATGTGCGTCGTGGAGCATTGGATATCGACTCGGAACGAGAAATCGGGGAGCCGAGTTCGAATTTCAGCTGAATTCATTGCATTCATTTACGCGCAAATACCCTTGGGAAAGGTATTAATCCGTCTATTCCTTCCAGTTATAGGTTAAATAACAGGACAGATTGGGTTCTATAGCATTGGTCGGCAACCAGTCTACCGCAGAAAGCAATGGCAACCTAGTGCGGGATAATCTTCTGCCCAGTCAGACATGTCTCTTTGGAGACATGATCGCCAAAACGTGTATCACGTATGGCACTTAACTGACTGAGGTTGCATAGTGGGGCCATACACAATTTAAATATATAGACAATTCGTAATACCAGATTGCGTTTTAGGGTTTTTTTTATATGGTTTTTAAATTAGATTTTGTACTACCACATGATTAAAGTGTCTGGAAATTTAGAATTAAGTAATTATGTTATACTAAGGTAATTGTAGTTAAGAAAACCAAATAAATATTGTGTGGGTCATTTATTTTAGTAAAATAATATTTAATTTTAAAGTTATATTGGTGCACAAATTGCAATTGAAACAATGTATTTAATTAAATTTTAAAGAAAATATTTTTGATGCTTATATAAAACGGTCAACTCATCTCTACGATTCAGTAGTTTTTTTTTTATTTTTAGGGAACCTTAATTGACCCACACAATACATATTTGGTTTTCCTCATTGCAATATACCTTAGTATACTATAATTATTTCATTCTAACATAAACATTCAAGCCCCTTTACTCATGAGGCAATACATCATTTAATTAAAAATAGTTCAACCTGCTGTTAAACATTGTCTTTAAATTTAAACAATGTATGGTCCCAATATATACCATACTAAGACAAAAATTACAAAGTGAATATACCTTGACACCAGGTCATTCTGCTTCATTTCGCGACCCAAATCTTCAACTTTATAGTCACCTAATACTCATTTTCGATTGAACAATATTTACACACCTACAAATATATTCTCCAACTACCACTCCTTTTTGTCAATAATCATGAATACATCTTATATTTTCTAAAGTAATTGCACCATTTACATGAGAATGGCACCTGAAAAAAGAAACAGTATTCTAAAATATGAAAATTTTTCTATTGATATAGTTTTTTAATAAAAAATTACAATATTAAGCTCATCGTATCAAGTGCCCTTTATAAAAAGTAAATGTTTGAGCCGTGACTTATAATCTATTATTTCATTCTTTATATATATATATATATATATATATATATATATATATACACTAGGATTATAGCCTGGCGTTGGTCGGGTGTATTGAAAGCTTTCAAACTAATCCATTATCCTGGACCTCAGACTCTTTGGACGTTGGCACGAAGGACTAAAAAAATAATAGTTGTTTCCAGTTAAAGCAAAATCGAAGACTGAAAGAAAAATGAATGGATGTAAGTCAAATTTTGATATCAAAGTCAAATTTCGATATCAAATAAGTTTTTTTCGTCGTAAACTGAATTTTGAAGGCTAAATAAGTCCTCTGAGTAAATAGTATCATGGCTGCGACTAAGGACTACAATTATACCTACTTAAAGCCAAACCTGAAGCAAAAACTAAAAAAAATGGCTGAAGAAAATACAGACATACAGACAAGTAAACAGACACACACAAAAACATCTTGCTTTATATATATAAGAGTTGCAATTTTGAAACCTCTGAATATCGTTTCTTATGTCTTTGTCTATGAGTGTATCAAATTTCATTAAAATCGGACCACTCCTTCCAAAACCAGATTTTTTCGATTATCGATTTTCGATATTTATCGGGGTCACCTCGACACAAAACCTAGCTAAGAACACTCGCAGACGCTTATAGTACAACTGTGTAAATTTAAGATAATTGGTTCAACCGTTTCGGAGTCTATAGGTAACGGACACACACACACACAGACAAAGTTCCATTTATAAATAAGTCTATATATATATATATATATATATATATATATATATATATATATATATATATTAGAGGGTAAAGCATGTTAATGTGTTGATACGAAAGCAATTTTCAGGCCGTGTGTTTTGCATAGAAGCTCAAATATACATATATATATAAGCTGTTTAATAGGATCTCATGCAAAGCAAATTCAGATATTTTTGGTTTGCTTTTATCCTAACGGCTAAATTGTTGGCGGCAGATATATTATAGATTATTTCAAAAGCTTTTGATTAAAAAAAATAAGGGGTTATTTTATAACGGTTGTATGGGGTTATAAGTTTATGTAATTATTTATCATTAATTGCTCGACGTATTTTATATTTATGAATCTTTTTTATTAAAGTTACTTAATTATGATTATGTGTGCATTTGTAAAGTTTAACTTGTTTTAATTGGTTTATATATTAGGTATGTTTTTATATGTCTTCCTTTTTGTGTTGGTTATCTTATTTTTATTTTGTTTTAACTTATTTGTTTAATAATTATATATTTGCATTATAACGTAATGCTCTGGTGTCATCTAATAAAATATCACGATATTTTTGAATATATCTTAGAAAAGTTGACATAAATAGTAAATCTACTAGTATATTTAAAATATGAAAATGTATAATCCTGAGATGTTTAATGACGATGGTTATTTAATCTATTAATATACACATGTAAAATATAAATATTTAAAATTTATTCCAAAGATAATTAAAAATTTTGCTAAAAATCTGGGAAACTTATGAAATTATACGAATTAACAAATTGAAAAATCTATTCATTTTTTTTAAATCTATGGATATAGTATATGTCCATAGGGTGATTTGTGCGTTAATGCCCTGATCGCGGGCTTCGGATTCTATATATACAATGGGAGATTTTTCAAGGAGATGACTTTTTGAAAATATTGATCTGAAAATGATCTCAGCTTGAGACACCATTGAATAAAAGCCAGAACATTAGACAAACAAACCAATTAAACTCTATGATTAAACGAAGCGCTATGGAGACGGTCTCCGTTTGTGATGACGTGAAGTCACCAGTCATGCCCTCTCTCGACTCATAGCCACATCAGATTAAGGGCTCTAGAGCAATTAAACTGTAACTGTCTTCTCAGCTTAGTTGCTGTACAAAACATACGATGACGCTGAAGATGCGAAAGAAAATACAACTCTACCTGAGTAGGCATCTGCAATAGGGATTAACTGTCTATCATATAAGAGAAACAAAATTGGAAACAAGTATCCACTTGTGTATGTATATACATATATATATAGTAAAATATATATTTAATAAACGGAATTATTAAATCATATTTACGTTATTTTTGTGGGAATGTTTTCTGTGGTAGCAGTTTATTTTCGTTTCCAATAAAATATAGAAAACAGAAAGGCCAACGGGGAATGTTGATTGATTAGACAAGGAAAATAGATAGAAATGGATAGCAAATATATTCTATAAAATTAGCTGTATTTATGGGCAAATGGTAATCTCAATTAAAAATTGAGCACTTGTAAATAAATATAAGTATGCTCACAAGAATAAGCACCATTGTCTAAAAGTAAGAGAACAGGATCTAAAAAATAAATTTTGACAATCTAATTTTTTATAGCCTACACCAAAGTGCTTATAAGCTGTAGAAAATAAATCAATCAAACTATAAAATTTTAACTCGAAGTTTTTCGTCTCCAACTATCTGCATAAGTTTGATTTCCAGATAAGTTTTGATCATGATTTAAACTGAGCAATACTTTGAATTTAGCTTTATCAGCTAAATTTCCTCGTGGTGTTTAATAATATTGCATAGCAAAAAAAAAAAAAAAGTAAAAAAAACAAAAATTCAAAATATTCAGATATTTTTACACGGAGATTTTGCATTTGCGAACGTAACAAAGATCACTGTGTCCTATTCAGTTATGTCCAAATGATATAATATTTTTAAAAATAAAATGAAACTGTTGAAATGTTATGTAATATCTAATGTGCTGTACAGCAGTGGATTCTGAAGCATCTATACATGAAGTGTTACATAATACGTATCGCAGAACGAAAATGGAAAATTGATGACAAGTATTGATTGAAGGAGGTTTCAAATCAATAAGCGTGGAATTATGTTAGTAAGCTACTGTCTTATTATAGGACCGAAAAGGGGCGTCGGGATGAGACTCAATAAGTGGTGAGGAGATACTCGTCAACCAGTTGACATTCTTCATAATTATTCCTTTCTCATAGGGCACGTGGAAGTGACGTAATTGTGAACAAGGGTCACTCGCTAGATCGATTATGACTGAACAGTGAAATAGATCCACACTGGGGGCCTCATACATTTGGCCATCTGCCACATTTAAGCTAGGCATTGAATATCAAAATTATTATCTTTTCTCTCTCCCTCTATTTTGCTGCAATTATTGTCACTGTGTCTGTTTTGAATCAAGCCTCTGATGCAGCATTTTGGTCTGAAAAAGTGAACCCTGCGACCACACGAAACGCACCATAGTGACGGGGAGATGAGCCCCACACAAAAAGATGGCCGGTTTACGAATCGTATATTTTAAAGGTAATTTTGAGAGACCATTTCCAACTATGCAAACTTACTGTCACTTAATCTATATAAAAAAGAGTTAACCGGAAGAGTGCGATGAAGTTAGAGAACAGAGACATGTGTTGCTGATTTTTTTTGAGTAACTCTACTCTATTGATTGAATGTTGAAGGAAAAAAAAATAGTTAACCTTATTGCAAGCCCGAAGAAACTGACAAGAGGGAAGCGTGTACTTACGAACCGAAATATAGATTAAATTTGTGAGCCACATAATGAGGATAGGGGATCTGGAAAGTTTAATACTTACTAGGCAGATTATGGGAAAGAGAAACTGAGAAGCGGGTAGTAATATAACAATATTAAAGATCGATAGTAAAGAAGATGATGTGAAGAGTTCTGATCACCAACGTTTTGATGGAAAACTGGCACATAAAATAAAAATACACTTTCTCAGTTTAATATCTTCATCCTTTGCCAATATATATATATATATCTCATGTGTTACCGTTTGGTATAAAATTTTAGCGCAAACCTAATATCTCCTAATGCGTGAAATAATTTACTTCTTTTAATCTTCATATCTTTGTTAATATACTAAGATTCCTGCAATAAAATGTTAGTGAGCAATTCATAGTACATGGTTAATGTAGGTAATGATAAATATGGCTTATGGTGTTTGAAAAAAAGTAAACATTTTAAGAATACGAAAGATCTGTTACAATTGACGCTTGACTTAAAGAGGTTAAGACTCTTAATGATGCCTACTTGATCTGCTGTCAGATATTGGAACTGGCTTAAGCCGTGTTACAATGTAATTTACCTGTTGTAATGTGGAAGGTAACCTTTTCTCAACATATACGTGACAAGCAGGGCTATTATGAAAATTTGTAACGATATTGATTATACAATGCGCTAAATTAGTAACTGAAATAGGATTTTGTGTTGGTTAAATTATTAGAATTTTATTTCAAACAAAAATGACAATTCACATTATTCGAGAGAAATCCATGAGTATCTTGGTTATCCATTTCCTGAGAAATTGATTAGGCATCACGTTCACTTGATTTGACACCAATGGAAGTCCTCTCTTGGGAAGTACTCAAGGACAAACCAAGAAATGTTGATTTGAAAAACTATATTGAAAAATGTAATTTCAAGAAATTAATAAAAACAGAGATGCGTGAGTTATAGATTTCAAAGCTCTATAAATTGTGACAAGCAACAGTTTGAGCACCGGCGGTGATAAAATTTAAGTGATTTTCTTTTGTACACAATAAAATGTAATTCTTTATCATTTCGCCCAAAGTAAGGCAGTTTTACAGCCTCTGGAGCGCAGGTGGTTTCAGAAGAGAAAAGTTGGAAAGAGAGACAGGTTATAGTGGATGTCAGGAAGTGGATAAAATAAAGATGAGAATGCTGTTGTGATGAGTGCAGTGGACGGAAAAAAGGGCGTGAGAGAAGGGAGGCAAGTCAGTGAGATAAATGGCCTTTGACTTTTCATTTAGATTCTTGGAGATTGTAGCTCTCGGGAAGCAAGTATGCGGAAGAGAATTCCACAGGCGGGAAGTGCGAGGAAAGGAGCTGATAAAAGTTGCCGTTACGTTTTATTGGTTTCAACTGTAAAAGTGTAGGACATAGATGTTAATCTAGTAGTTCGAGTAGATTTATACATAGAAAGCACCAGTCAGCTAAGTTCATAAAAGCAGATGTTGTGACAATATTTGTAGAAGAGACACGGGGAAGCCACAGCACGCCGGTGATAAAATGACTGCATCTGAGCTGACACGACGGGATCGATCACATTACAAATGTGGCATCTCTGAATTACGGTGCTGGAGCTAAAATGAATGGTATTTAATTTTGTAAATCTTGAATAATAACACAAAACCGATAGCGAACATAGTCTTTTCAAACCATGATATTTTCACATGGTATGTGAAATAATACCGACAGCCAAATTGTCATCAGAAAATACACAATAGTAGTATAAAAGGAGAAAAATAATTTGTCTTCATTTCGGAGAAAGGCTAAAGTTAGCATTTGTTATATGGATTATGTTAAAAAAAGTCAAGGGTAAGGTTTGAATGTATTTCGACGCCTACTAGCATTGGGTTAAATAGAAGTATAAAGTTAATGGTCGTTTGAAGTTCATGTGGCACACTGTCCACTGTTTTATTTGTAGTCGGTTATTTGTGTAACTGAAAGGGTTAGTAAGCTTGTCTCGCTAGAAATTAATATAACTTAGTAGCGAGTTCAATTCACACTGGATACCTCATACATCTGGCCTTGTACCAAATCCAAGCTGCACTTAGAAAATCAATATTTAGTGATTCCAAATGTTTTGATTTTTACAATCCTTTATTATAATCAAATTAGCTGTCATCTCTGCATTCATTCCAATTTCAGATCATATTCTCTTTTTCGCAAATATTTAAGTCTTATTTCTTGAAACGTTTGTTAGATTTTATTTTAGCTCAGTATTATTCTTATCCCAACTATGAATATCCGTGTCATCGGAGTAAATACCCTGGCTATGAGTATAACCATATTAGGGATAGTCTTCTTATCTTAGATTCGCAGACCAATGTCATTATAGGAAACATCCTGGCTATGAGCATAGGCTCGTTAGAATAGTTTTCGACTGGTATATTGGCAGATATGTAAGGCAGTGGATCCCAAAATTCTTCCGTTATATTGAAGAATTCTGTAAGTCTTTTTAAACGGTGATATTCTGTCGTAATTTGGGACATATACTTAAATTTTCTAATGAGAAAATGCACAGCGGTATCATGAACACGATATTTTCTTTATTTTTTGAGACAGATTAAACTGACGAAGTAGTAACGTTATTCTATTCAGCAATTTTTTTCTCTCGCTAAAATGTGTCATTATGGCGTTGCATTGTAGCAATCACATTAGATTCACAGCGGTTCACTAACGCTTTAAGGGGGAGATGTTTATAACTTCCATTTTTGTAAATACATAATAAGTTTGTAAAACAGCAAATTTCTGACGTTTGCATACCAGACAAGTAAAGAAAATAAAAAAGAAGTAGGCCTACATTTTTGTTGTCTGCTAAATTACATTATCTTTCTGTGTGTGTGTGGGTGTGGGTGTGGGGTGTATATAGTCATCCGCAGACAGATCTGTTTTGCTGTATCACAACTAATCAGTACGGTTAGACATCCAATTTATTCCAGCCAGGATTGAAATCCGACCTAATTAACATCAGTCAGCAATTCTATCTCTGAGCTTTTGTTTTAACAAATTGCATATAATACGTAAGATACTCGCATATTTGACAAAATCTCACATGAAAAACGCGCTCATTTTCTCAATTTCAATACGGACTTTAACATGAGCAGTTCTCATTTTTTTTAATGTTGTTAAACGAAGGAGTGAGGCCATATAAGGTGCTTATTATGATGATATACAGGATAGACCACAGCTGACAACGGTAATATTTTAGTAATTTTGAAATTGTCTTTTCGGGTTTCTTGTCTACAACTTAGCGTTTTTATTGTGTGTAATACGACCCAATGTAACTGAAGTGGAGAATGCCCAATAAATTATATCCCTAAGTATAATAATATTTTATACTGTTTTGATTTGTTTGTGTAACGGTGTATAAAATTATGGGTCATTTATCTTGTATACTTTCAAGTAATAATGTTATTCCGCTTTCATAATTTAATACATGGTAGTTGATATTCATCTAAGATATATATATATGTTTGTTTGAACATAATGGCTAGAGCCACTGATGTGTTTTTTGCTGTAGTTTTGTTGAAGTCGAATTGAGGAATAAAGCTTGATTTAAGAGATTGAAGGCTATCTTATGGATTAACATCACGAAAGAGGAATTTCATGATTGATGTATTGTTAGTGATTTTATTAAAAAATATTACTGCTAATTTGTATATATAGCCACTATATACCCACTATGTTTACTATAGAAATTTTGATAATTTGATTTTTTTTCTTTTTGGCGGGGGATAGTAAAGAAAGAGAATTGTTTTGCGCCCCTAATATTCTCCAGTTACCTTATCGGAAATCTTGCTGCAAATCATATCAAAGACTAGCGTAGTACAGACATATGTTTTCTTTTTAGTTTACATTTTACCATAGCTTTGTACGATATTAAAGAGTTGCATTTACTTCCGTGCAAATTCCCCTGGTAAAAGTATTAATTCAACGCTTCAGTCTAGTTATGGGACACATAGCAGGGCCAAAACAAGGCTTTAGTACCCAGTATACCACAGAAAGTAATAGTAACCTACTGTAAAAAAATGTTCTTCCGAGTCAGTCATGACTCTTTCCAGACATGGTTGCCTAAGCCTGTATCATTTAAACTGACTGATTAAAAGTAGAAATGAACCGGATGTTTAATCCTTGGGTGTTTTTCTAATTTCCGTTTGAAATATTTTCCTAAGGATTAGGAAATAACTAGACCTATCCGGCCATACATTTTAAGGTTTTAATATAATTTTTTTATTACCTGGCACGCGTGTTAATTAGATCATTACCTCTCAGTTGCGTCACTGTCTTCGTGCTGAGTGCGGCTCGGTTGTATCTCTGTCCGAGGACAGACAGACATCTGAGAAAAATTAGAGAACTGCCCGGTCGCGGAGAACAGTGTTTTATGACGGTGCCACACCATTGCACCAAAGTGGTTGGTCTGTGGTTGCTACTTAGGCCAGCTTTATTGACGGTTGCGAAGGCAGGGCTGCTTTGAGCCCTTGTCTATGCGCACGCGTTTGGGCTACCTGCATTAAACCTTGCACTTGTTGCATATTACTCTAGTAAAGAAGCTGTTAAATATCCATACCTTTCGATTTATTATTTTTTATGGTATTGTCTCTAATCAATGTTAAAACTGCTCGCTTATACAGAATAAATGCAGTGATAGTTTTGAGAAAAATTATCTGAATGGAACAAACTTCCTAAAAAAAAAATGGAGGGAATCCCGAAGTAAATTTTGGGTCATAGCTGTCCATGAACGGACTTCGTTCATTTTTTAATCTAAATGTGGAAAAATAATTAGGCGTTTCCTTCACATTTATACGTTGTATGTGATATTTTATTAAACCAATAAAAACGGACGCATCTTCAATTTATAAAATAATATTCAATCACGGACAAAAAACTTTTTCGCAGCATACATAATGTTGGATTATCTCGATATTAATAATAGTGAGCCTAAAATTTTAAATGCAATTAAGACGCAATTCACCATTTCCTCTGGCAAAAAGATCTTGAATTCTTCTTCTGTGTTCTCATTAATAAGGTGACTGATCCAGCAATTGTATTCATGCTTAAACTGCTTTGATCATTTTCCCTGATTCGAAAACACACGCTTCATCTTCCCGAATTAATATTCACCCATCGAGGCCATGCAACAACTATTTAGTAGACGGGGACATCTTTCGTGTAATTTTCTTGAATCTGGATTAAATCTCCTGCTTTGGGATCGATAGCAATTAAGACTTTACACTGGTAATTAAGCTGTGGATGTAATATCAAGCACTAAATTCCTTCTTTGATCCCTCGTTTCATCCGTTTTCATCTGCCAGTATTGCTGCTGATTTGTTACATGCATTAGTGATTTCTTTCAAATGAGCCTGAGAGTTGAATACTACACCTAATGTGGTTATAAATATTTACTTGTTTAGGTTAGGATTTATTTTTTCTCTAGTGCCATTCACAATAAACGTCTTTTACTTGAAAGTTCCTTCACTGGAATATATATATTACGAAGACACACACACGTTTAAGTATACCAGTCATTTAGCTCTGGGGAAATAAGGCAAATGGGATTTCCTCTCATCGCCTTCCCAATATGGGTCGGGATTATGATCACAAATTGATATAGGCACAGAAACTGAGAAAGAAAATCAAACGATTTTTTCAGAAATTCATAGTAACAGAACATATAGAAGACATACTAATAAAGTTGTCACCTTTTTAATAGAAAAATAAATATTAAAATCTCGGATAATTCCAAAAAGCAGTGAAACTACTAGAAATACTTTACTGATAAAAGTCTTTAAGAATATGATGCTGAAAATTTACTAAACTTTACAAAATTTCATGATATAAAGATAAGGGTCTAACAAAACATTTAAATTCTTCCACGGACGTAGCGAGAAGTACTTGAACTCTGATTGTGTACACTAAAATAAATTAAGAAAATAACTATCAATAAAGAAATCCAGACAGCCAGTAAAAATAATATTAATTAAAAATGATACAATTATAGCTCCCAACACTGACATAATTACATTTGATGCACCAGAACCACCACTGGATAGAAAAATTATTTATACAGTTTCCAAAGTCGAGATACACCTTCCAAATCCATTAAGATGGTTCGTCTTCCAAAGAATTGGACATGAATGGAAAGAAATGTACATGGTAGTCGGTATGTAGAAAATGTGAGTAATGTGGTCCTACCACCAAGATGAGATTTCCAAATGAAACCAAATGCATTTATCCTTAAAAAAAATAAACTTTCAAACACTTCGAAACCAGGAAGAAAATGTTAAAAATTAAACATAAAATATTTATCAAATCAAAAACAAGGAAAGGCTTCGAAACAAACTCATATATACCATCAAATGCAAAAATTAAGCAACATCAAGCTATACCTCTTAAAATATTATATCAAACAAAACACGTGAAATCTAAGAACATAATTTTTAATTCAAGAATTCAAAAACTTACTGAAAACATTAGGCAATTTTAAAAATACACTTGGAACAAAACTGTCAACAATCCCCAACGACAAAACAGTATGTAATATATGGAAATGAATAACTCAAATGTCATCATTAATCCACTTACTAAAATAAAATTACCACTCAAATACACACGGAACACAAACATCATGCAATGGAAATGTAGAGATTCTAAACGAAGCTATAAGGAAATAAAACGATCCGTTAAAGATTTCAATCAAAATATTGTATGTTTGCAGGAGATCTTTCTCATACAATCTGGTATCTCCTTTAAAGTATATTTAACTTACCATGAAATAAAAGTATACTAATAGACTAGGACAAGTTGAATTACTTTCATATTGGTTAACAATCAGAATCCTATGAAGAACTGCAAATAAAAACATATCTGCAGACCATAGCAGGAAACGCTTACATTCATCGACGAATAATTTTCAGATTATATTTCCATAAAACAGATTGAATATGACTGAAATAGAAAAGCTAATTGGCCAACTACACACTCTGATTCTACTAATAGATAATTGTAATGCACATAGCAGAAGGTGGAGCTGTAGAAACCACAATAAAATTGGTAAATTTATAGAAGAGAATCATCTGATTATATGTATCTTTAATAACGATATGTGCATATAAGTACAACATGGATCAACATCAGCTATACACCAAATCATATGCTTCCCGTCAAAGAAACTTATCAATGTAGTAGTAACCATAAACTAAATTTTCTATCTATAAGCCAGCTTATTTTTTTTTAATCATTTCACCCCGAGCAAGGCGGAAACGCCACTGATGTGCAGGGGGTTACATAAATGTAAAAAGATTAATTAGAAAAGAGTGAGGTGTACAAACTAGTTAGAAAGGAACAATAGAAAGCTGAGAAAGCAGGTGCGATGACAGATACATAGGTGGAGAGAAAGAGAAGGTTATACGGGGGTGGGGAGAGAGCTAGAGTCCAGTAGTTAGTAGATGAGTATTGACTTTGCATTTAAATTTCTGGAGGTTGTAGCCGTCAGGAAAGCAAGAATAGGGGAGCGAGTTCCACAGCCGGGAAGTGCGAGAGAAGAAGCTGCAGGAGTAGAATTGTCGTCTGCATTTGGCTAACCTGACTGTGAATGGTGGGACCCAGTTGCCAGTGCTAGAAGAAAGGAATTCAAAATGGCATATATAGAACTCTAACCAGTTAAGATGAACTGAATTCTGCTTATCCCTAATCAACATGGTAATTATCAATGAATCACAAAAAGTATTCTTCTTTATAAAATTACTAACACAAAAAATATCATCTATGTACCTTGTCCTTTCAGGGCGTAGGCGATGATGGTTTTCAACGTCACTGTCTCTGGTGAAACTTAGCACGCTTTCTTCTGTTACAGCACGCAATCTTTGCTTTGCAATCCACCTGCTCAGACTCGTCAAGTCTGTTACACGCTGCTTTCCCCTCCCACTCTTTCCCTCTATCTGGCTTGTTAGTATCGGATAATCCAAGACATATTTCCTTATTGCGTGTCCCAAGAACATTAGCTGTTTTTTCCTGATGCTCAATATTAATTTCCTTTTCCTTTACCAAAGCCTCATTGCTCACGTGCTCGATCCATGATATCCGCAGCATCCTTCTGTAGAACCACATTTCAGTTGCTTCAAGCTTTTCCTTCATCTTTAATGATATTGTCCCGCATTCACTGACATATTAAAGAACTGACATTACATACCAATCCAGTTCACATTTCTTTTGTTTTTGACGAAATTTTCATGTCTCTTACTACTCTACTCAGCTTCTGGAATACGTTCTTCGCCATGACAATTCGCCTTCAGATCTTTGTCACACTTTCCGTTTCATGTTAGAAGACCTCCCAGGTTTTCGGACCTTCTTGATTTACCTATTCCCCATTTGTTTTTCCGGCATTTTGGGCTACTCTTTTTGCTGATGATAAT